>JARFIW010001066.1:3680000-3965000 GCA_036346225.1 Platerodrilus igneus
GGACTTAACCCATCTGACTGTACAAAATCAAGTGGCGATACGCATATCGCTCGATCGATTTCTTACGAGATCAATGTTAATTGTTTCAAGAACCGATAACAAATGTTCTCTGAGTTGACGAACAAACGAAACGATCTTATGTTGCTTGTCATAATGAACAAACTTCAAACAACCATTCATTAAAACATGAGCCTACATTATACATTTTAAACAATACTCTACTACTAATTCGATTAAATTGTCAATGATTGTCTTATAATTAATATTAAAACGCTAATTACTGACTTAAGTAATTGGTACAGTAAGTGTAGTAAACTAAAAAATCTATGTATTTATAAATCACGTCAAAACATATCTTACGGTATTATCAGGATGTATCACTGGTAACGAAATGGTCCCTTTAGCTGTTTCATTTATTTTATACCAGTAATCTTGCAATTTTACACCCCAACACTTGTTCTCTAAACATTTGTATAAACAATTCCCAAAAATATTTATTTTGAGACTCCATGTTCACTATTATTATTCTAAACCATCAAGTTCCACTAATAATATTAAAATGAAATAAAATCACTTTACAACAGTCGTTGTAGTCTTCACACGTTATAGCTTGTTCTGTAAGCTGGTCGCGTGTTAGATTTTGCGGATAGTTGGTACTGGGCATCGCACTACAGATTATACCACAACCCTACTAACTTACAATTATCGTCGAAACTGTCGAACCAACTGCGATCGTACTACAGATTGTACGTGGACTGAACTTTTAATTAGATAATCGAAAATGCGTAGGAATTTATACCTTCTATTTTGTAGTTTGCATATTTTTTTCTATTTTACACTACGTATTCTATTTTAATATATGTCTGTTTTCACGTTTGGAGAAGTGTTCAATTATTCAATATTTAATGTAGTTAAATGACTTTAATCTGTAATTCGATAAATCGACTTTAGAATCTTTGGGTGCTAAAAATATACTTAAAAATTGTTACTATGCTATTATGGATTTTACGTGAGTGTTATTGTGGGGTAGTTTTAGAATACATTCGTTAAACTGGATCTACTTTAATTTTAGAGCGTTGGTTTGCGTGAGTTCCTTTGAAATAACTATTATAAACCTAACTGAACAGTCAAACAATCTTTATGCTGTTGTAGGTTCTTGAACCAATGCTTTCTTGGTGGTGATACAAAAATCTTATATTGTTGTTGCAACACCTTTGTCTAGTTGCCGTTGTATGCAGGTTAAGTAAGATGCGGTAAGTACATTGCAGTTACCAAAAACACTTAATCCATTACTATCTACAAACTTTTATTTAAAAAATTTATAACTTTCCAGTGTTGTACAGTAACGGTAAAAGTTAATTTAAATACTTAGCAATTGTCATATGTGCACAAACTGAAATTGAATCTTCTTCCAAATTTAACGAATAAACAGCCAACAGTTAAGCGAAAGTCCGTATGAAATTTCTTTTCTAATAAGTTATTGAAGCTCAACACAAATAGACGTGATTATAGGAATGCATTTTTGTAAACAGGAGTTCCTTTCTATGCAAGTGAGCTGTATGTAAATGAACGTTCGTTATTAGGCGGTCATATGTGTTTACCTGACTTTCTTTTGATACGTAAAAAGCACGCACATGGTCATCGTTAGTGACGGATAATACATAGGATTTCTAGATTATTTTTTTCTGATACGGAAAAATCAAATATTTTGAGCGAATGGCCGTTCATCAATATGGGACAGCATATGTTTGTGTAAATGACTTTTGCATGTTGCACAATAATCACAATTATTGCATGTGAATGGACGTTCCCTAGTGTGCGACTTCACATGTGTTTGTAAATTAACTTTCCGTGATGCGGCATAATTACACAATGTGCAAGCGAATGGACGTTCGTTAGTGTGCGACTTCATATGTCTTAGTAAACTACCTTTCTCTGATGCAGCATAATTACACAAATAGCACGCAAATGGACGTTCGTTAGTGTGCGACTTCATATGTACTTTTAAATTATTCTGATGTGACGTGGCATAATTACATAAATTGCATGCGAATGGACGTTCGTTAGTGTGCGATTTCATATGCGTTAGTAAATTACTTTTTATTGATGCGGCATAATTACACAAATTGCACTCGAATGGACGTTCGTTAGTGTGCGTCTTCATATGTGTTTGTAAATTAACTTTCTGTGATGCGGCATAATTACACAATTTGCAAGCGAATGGACGTTCGTTAGTGTGCGACTTCATATGTCTTAGTAAACTACCTTTCTCTGATGCGGCATAATTACACAAATAGCACGCGAATGGACGTTCGTTAGTGTGCGACTTCATATGTACTTTTAAATTATTCTGATGTGACGTGGCATAATTACATAAATTGCATGCGTAAGGACGTTCGTTAGTGTGCGATTTCATATGTCTTTGTAAATTAACTTTCTGTGATGCGGCATAATTACACAATTTGCAAGCGAATGGACGTTCGTCAGTGTGCGATTTCATATGGCTTAGTAAACTACCTTTCCTTGATGCGGCATAATAACACAAATTGCACGCGAATGGACGTTCGTTAGTGTGCGACTTCATATGTGTTCGTAAACTACCTTTCCCTGATGCAGCATAATCACACAAACTGCACGCGAATGGACGTTCGTTAGTGTGCGACTTCATATGTCTTCGTAAACTACCTTTCCCTGATGCAGCATAATCACACAAACTGCACGCGAATGGACGTTCGTTAGTGTGCGACTTTATATGTACTTTTAAATTACTCTGATATGACGTAGCATAATTACATAAATTGCATGCGTATGAACGTTCGTTAGTGTGCGACTTCAAATGTACTTTTAAATTACCTTTACGTGATGCTGCATAATTACATAAATTGCAAGCGAATGGATGTTCGTTAATGTGCGACTTCATATGCATTTGTAAATGATCTTTCCTTAATGCGGAAGAATTACACAAATTGCATGCTAATGGACGTTAATGTGCAACTTCATATATATATTTATAAACTACACTTGTGTGGCGTGCTATAATTACATAATTTGCAGGCGAATGGACGTTCATTAGTGTGCGACTTCATATGTGTTTTTAAATTACCCTTATGTGAAGTGGTATAATTGCAGAAATTGCATGGAAATAGAAGTTTGTTAATGTGGAACATCGCATGTACTTTTAAACTACTTTTATGTAGTGCAGCATGATTACATAAATAGCTTGCAAATGCAACTGTATATGACTTTATAAAGTACTTTTCCGTAATGCGCTATAATCACACAAATTGCATATAAACGGACGTTTGTTAGCATGCGGAATCATGTGTCTTTGTAAATAACTTTCCAGTGATGCAGCATAGTTACATAAATTGCATACAAATGCATGCACATTAGTTAATATGCAATTCTGTATGCGAAAGTGCTTTTCGGAGATTCCATATAATTATACAGATTGCATAAATGTTCACGTTCGTTAGTATGCGATTGCATAGGTAAATGTAGAAGACTTTTGTGATATTGTATAATCACTAAAATTGTATACAAAACAAAAACACACTAATTCTTAACTTGCTTTTACGACATGCAGAATGTGCACATAAAAAGTATGCGAATGACCATTCGTTAGTATGTGACCACTTTAATGATACTTTTATAGATGGAACAATAATTAGATAAATTATACGATAACAAACGTTCCTTAGCATGTGACCGAGTTATATATTGGTAAGTTACATTTCTGTTATGCAAATAACATTTAAATGGACGGTGTTTAAAGGTGAGAACGTACACTCATTAATAGGACAATTATAGCAAATATACAATAAACACACAACTTCTTGTCTATACAAATAGGAGGCGAGTTGGTTCAATGTTTATAAAGGCATTTCCTCTTAATGCGAGACATTATCTTGTACTAAACGATAAATTCTACTAGTCACTTTTACTTCAATATTGACTTTCAATCGTGTCATTCACAAGAGATTGTTAAAAAAGTTGAATACAAAGGATTCATTAGACTTCACTTTAAATACGTTTTTCTGTAATTATGTAGATATAAATTTACTTTACGGTGTTCTTAACGGTTACTTAAAACTTAACAATATTTATATCATTATCACATAGCAGCCATTTTAATAAATGTCCTTGAAGGTATTTTATAGAATCGAATGATTTTTAAACTAGGACTTGGCTTTAGAAAAGCTGCGGGCCTAAGTTTATAAATGTACTAGTGAAGCGCTTGAAATTACTTTACGATTATTTTATTGGAATAATTATAAAAAGTCACCTCTCTTTATACATGAACCACCCACCACACATACGATGACTTGCTTTTATGCCTTCAGCTCAAATTATTTAAAATCGAGTGGTTGTGAGAGAATTTTTTAGTGGCTATAATCAATTGAGAAAAGGTTTAATATGGAATAAAATGACTTTGTCATGGTTATGCACCCCACACTACCTCGACTTATTTGAGTCACCGGCATTGAAGATGTTTCATGTAAAATTTTGTGATTTCACAAATAATGTGTGGATAAATTTGATACAAGTTAATATTAGTGATAATTCAGATTTTCATTTATCTTACAATGCTAGATTTGAAGATTTACGTTTTAAGTCGTCAGAGTAGTTTGTATGCCCCACTAATGGCCATGACCATTATTTAACTTTATTTAAATGCGTAGAGCTTGTCTTTAACGTTTTTTAAATGCAAATTTATAAGATTCTACCTTAATTCATGTATACTCTGTACTTTAGGAACTCAAATATAAATAAACATAATTTGTTTAAAATAATCTTTTTAAGTTTAAACATACACCTCACGCCAATAATGGTCATACATGTTACAGAAGTGACCACCCAATTGCATTAGTAATGGCCATACTAAGAAAAATATTGATCTCAATTGATTTTAATACATTAACATTAATATAGAATTTCTAAAGTCATAAGCATTTTTATTTCAGGCACATCCGTTGTTTTTTAATATCGGTTGTTTAATTGTATAAACGATATCTTCATTAAAATAATACAATGTGTTATCCTATTCAGGGCACTTCCAAGCAAATCTTGCTCTTTCATAAATTTTTCAGCTCCTTCCCAATCCATTTTCAAAAGCACTCTTGTAACAAACAATACTTGTAACAATGCGTTATGTAATTACCTAGATAGTAATCTTCATCATATTTAACAATAATATGATCTCCAATAGCAAAATCTAACAATTTTGGATCACTGATGTCAAGATCTTCATCGTCGAATTTTATTTTGGACTTATTTGATTCAGACAAAGACTCATCAGGTACCTCTACCAGCTTTCTTTTATTAATTTTTTGATTTGGAGTGTTTGTCTGCTCATAAAAATTTGGTATATCTTACTTGAAACAACTGAAGAAAGAAATGTTCTTTTCTACTAGATTAATCCCATTAAACCTAATACAATCATTTGCAAATTAAATTCTTATTTGACACAATCTCAAATATTTGCATGTCTTCTAGTAACATTGATTAAGTACTGTATTTGCACAGGTTTAATCCATGAAACTAATCTATACATATACAGCTAATACAATCGTTTGCGAGTTAAATTCTTATTTGTCTCTATCTCACAGTACACCTTCCACTACATTACCAAATATTTGCACATCTAGTAACAGTATTCATTATAATACATATACTCACGATTAATCCATTGAATCTAATGCAATCGTTTGCTAATTACATCACATCACGTTATACAGTGTTCCACAAAAGATTACTTGTCACGTTGACACTTTCTTAAATGCACCATTTTTGCTTACGTCATGAGTACGATGTTTATTACGTCAAAACAGTCATCTTTTTGTGACAACTGCTACTTTGACGTATGCACTTCCTGGTGTGATATTTTTTCACTCACCCTGTTTTAACGACTTAATCTGGTTCAACTGTTTTAACATGTTTTAACTGCTTCAACTTATTTAGTTACTTTAACTGCTTTAACTGCTTCAACTGCTTTAGTTGCGTTGTTTTAACTGCTG
Source organism: Platerodrilus igneus (assembly GCA_036346225.1). Lineage (NCBI taxonomy): Eukaryota > Metazoa > Arthropoda > Insecta > Coleoptera > Lycidae > Platerodrilus > Platerodrilus igneus. The sequence goes on from JARFIW010001066.1 coordinate 3,686,018, forward strand.
TAACCGCTTTAATAGCACTAATGGCTTCTACTGGTTTAACTGTCTTAACTGCTTTAACTGTTTTAATTGCTTTAACTGTTTTTAGCTATTTTAACTGTTTAAACTGTTTTGACTGTGTTGACTGTTTCGACTGTTTCAGCTGTTTTGAATGTTTTGACTCTTTCGACCGTTTCGACTGTTTCGACAGCTTCGACTGTCGACTGTTTTGACTGCTTCAACTGTTTCGACTGTATTGACTGTTTTAACTATTTTGACTGTTTTATTAACTGTTTTGGCTGTTTTGACTGTTTTAACTGTTTTGACTGTGTTTGATCTTTTTGTCACGCGTTTTCGTGGTTAACTTTAAATTAATTTAAATTTATAGTTGTACACGTCTAGCAACTCGACGTCTAAAACACCTCGCAACTCTTCGTTCAAAACGCCTCGCAACCCTTTGACGAAATCGACATCCTTGTCATCTGCAATTACAGACCAAAATATCGATTAATCAGACTGTTCTATAATTGAAATAATTGAAAACTGTGCCCCAGAAATTGGATCATTCATTTTGTTGGATGAAATATCGATAATTACCATTTGATGGAACTTCGCTCGACGTTAATCTATCTACATTTTCACAAGATATTACGTCAATCGAAAATAATTTGAATAGTACAGTTGTTGCAGAAGTCCACTTTGAGCCCCGACCAAAGGAACTACACCCCCCCTCCTTCTGAAATAATACAATCTGAACCGGAAAAAAATACATATCGAGCTTTGAGTTAATCGTCTATGCCTGCACTCAAAAACATGTCACTTTTTGATGAAATTGAACTAATTCGTGATTATGAAACTGAAGAAATTATTTCTATAGAGTCACAAAAGGTGATATCACAACCATTTTCTTCCACTCCTGCAGACAAACAAAATGTGGAAACTGACACAGATCCTTTCAGAAAGCATTTAAAATTTTCTATACAATTAAAAGAAGGAAAGAAAAAACAGAACAATACACTTCCGAGCGCTAAATCATCCAAAATTTGAAGAAACTATTATGAAAAGAAGAATCTAGAAAAACAAAAAAAGGAAAATTAAATAAAGAGGGCAAGAAAGCCGAACAATTGATAAAATAAAGCAAAATTAAAGAAAACAAGAAAAAAACACAGTTAGTGCAAAACAAATTAAAATGCAATGTCTGCCAGGAAGAACTTATCAGCGACGCGGAAGATGGTGTTGAGACAAATATAGGTTGCGATGATTGCATCAGATGGTACCATCTGAAATGCACAAAACTTAATGAATTACCTTACAGTGCGGCAGCGCAATCTGGTTTTAAATGTGATTTGTGCGAGGTTGCTGAACTAGCTACACAGGATATTTTAAAAGACTTAAACAAATAATTCAATTGAAAGTTTACACATTTATTTGATTCTTAATTTTTATGTTCCTATACATATATAATAACTATAAATAAGTTTGTATGATAATGATTTTTTTATGAGTGTACTATTAAGTAATGCCTAGTAAGATAATGACAAGTTTGTAGATTAGAAAAATTTTCATAAAAAAATACAAATAATGATATAACTAAATTAGGAATGCTATAAATAAATATGTATCTGATTCTTGGATTCGTACGCATGATTAGTTTTTATTTATCAGTAGAATATATTGTAGCGGGCTATTACTACCGCATTTCACTAATTTAAAACAAGTAATATGAAGAGTCTTTATTACTCACTGTTCACAAGTCTAATTAACAGTATACGTCTTATTTATAGATGTTTTCAGTTCAATTAACAATGAAGCACTATCACACTAATGAATTTACAAGCACTAATATCTTCTTAAACTAACTTTTTAACCATAGGTCTATTAACAACACTAACACAATTACTACTATAATTTATTTATTACACTTTTGTCTATTTATATATTCTACAAGCTGCATGTACATTAGACACATGCACATCATATAACATTTATGTTTACTGTTGGTCTTCCAAAAGCCCAACTATATAATTTTACACGATATACTTTATATTCGACATTCTGATATAGACCAACTCTGTACTTCATCATCGGTCTTATTTATACCGTGAATTAAAAAAGATGACTCATCCTCCAATAATTGTCAGAAGATTCTCGGTCCATGGAGAATATACAGTGCTTGGGGCGTTTGTGTGTTTGACGGGTTGCCTAATAGTAGCTCGCAACACTGCCCCCTCTTTAAAACCGTTACGCTCGTAACTATAAATTCATGTTGACGCCAATTCGATGACTGATGACGGTATCGGCAGTTATTTCCTCTGGTGCATCCACCGCGTCGTTGGAAATAACAGTCAACACTCTTTTCTTGGTCTTGGTAGGCAACCGGTTGATAACAACAAACAAGGACCTGGACGTTGGTTCCCTGGAAAACTACTTCTAGCATATTTCGGACTATCTTCCAATCTAAGCGATCTGGTCCACAGTCTAGCTTGGGCACCGCTAGTCTCGTTATTCTATTTTCCATCATCTGCGCCTTAAGATTTAGCAAAGCCTCCTATAGATGTCCATAACTAGGTCTCTGCCATGAAGAATTTTTGGTAACCAGATAGTAAACATAACGATTTTTATCCTGAAGAACCAAAGCTTTTCCTACAGGTGGCAGCTGTTGTACTAATTCATCCACACATCCAAACTTTTTCTTGAAAACAACAGCTATTCCCCTTAACATTTCCAAATCTTGAGCTACGCCATCGACGATGCAGCACGGATGATAATCTCCGGGGCACTACGCTGTGCTGTCGACGTTCGCCCCCTTACATTGACCTGCTTTAGCTCAACCGGTTGTTTCTTTGGTTGAGTACAGCGTCTCTGCATATGACCAACTTCACCGCAGCTCCAGCATCGCAGACCCCATCTCCGCAGTCGTTTGTTACGAGGCGTCGCCGTGGATCAATGTAGTAAGCGTAAGACTACGTATCCCAAGGTCCCGGGTTCAAATCCCGACACGGTCGACTGCTTGAAAAATGGCAGGTGATCATTTTTCACAAATATTACGCCCTCGTTCGGATGAGAGGTTAAATGGAGGTCCCGTGTGTGAGTGTTGTCACGCACGTTAAAGATCCCTACCTTGCCTGGAACGGCAAGGGTTCGGCAAAATTCTAAATTTCCAGGCAACAAAAAACTCGCCTCCTGGCCAATGTAGTATCTTCGGGTGAAGCATTGGAAATGTAAATGAACGGTCGTTTGTTAGGTTGAATTCTAAGAAAAATCAGCCAAACTATATTCGTTTCTAATATGTATAGCCCGTTTTAATCAAAACCGCGTCCTAAAAATTTCCATCTATTTAAAAATACTACGAAAAATGATTTCGTTCCAAATTTAGTTGTTCATCTAGATAAATTCCGTTTAATTAAAATCCTGTTCAAATGTTTCGCTAATTGGCAATAAAAGTGAACTAAAATATTCTATTTGCGTTTGGATGTTTAAAGACTACGCTTCGTTAAAGCAAGGTCGCTTGTTTTTTGTGGTTATTCCCTGTCTTACGTCGATAAACGAAGCTCTGTGCTCTACAACGAAAAGTTGAATAGGAACGCTCCGAACAACCTGTTGAGATACACGAGATATAGAACGAACTGGTGTATTTGAAACGCGTTCTGTTGTGTACGATAATGCTGTCTTAAAAATTATTTCTGGTTGGTACCGCAAGTTTATTTGATATGGTTTGGTTATTCTGAAATGTGAGATTTCCCGACGGCTAGAAATGTCGGATTTTCTTTGGTCCTACTGCTGCTATGTACTGTTGTGGGTGTACTGCTAAGTGCTAACACCATGTACGTGATGTATGGACCCTGAGGGACTGCCGCCCCTGTTCGTTAGAAGACAAGTGAAACCCTAAGGTCGTATACACATTTCCTTTACTACCTGTTTTTGTCTCGTTTCAACAACTATGTGATTAAAATTATTTGCGAGTTAAAAGTGTGGTAAACCTCTGTTTTACCACAACAAAATTTAAATACACATTTTTGGAATTTGATAAACTATTTCGCTTTCTCCGCTTTGTGTGCGGATTAAATTATTATTTAGACCAACTATTGAATGTAACTTTTCGAGAAATACTAAATTTTAGTAATAATAAATGTAAACTACTGTGTTCTGATATTTTATGTATTAGATTTTTTGTGCTCATGATAATGCTTTAGAGCTGTTGTTTTTAGCAGGGAAACTTTCTTTTTGCTTTGGTTGGTTAATTAATTTAGGGGTTAGGGCCCTAAAAACGACAGCTCGCCATGTAACCCTTTGGCTTTGTTTGTACTGTGTTCGGAGTACTAATGTACTCTTGTATATACATTTTGTATTTTGCTTTGATGTTAATTATAAGATTTTCTGGATGTCGGTGGTTATTTATTGAATGAGTGCGTGTTTGGTTTATTTTTATTTCAGGTCCTCCGTTCTTTTGTTTGGGTATTTCTAAAACCCCGCCCACTCACTGGCTGAGCCCGGACAGTCTTTCATTTTTTCAGGTTTTTTTTTAGGCTACGGCTATGCACGTATTAATTTCTTACGCTCTGACGTGAGGCTGCAATTTTCTTGATGGCTTTAAATTTGGCTTCAACTTTGTTTAGGTTTAAATTTTGTACTCCGTTACTCCGATGTTCTTGGTTAATTTAAATTTGGCTTCGACCTTGTTGAGGGTAAATTCTGGCCCCGATTTTATGTGGCTTAATTTCTGGCCCGATATATTTTTTTACTGCCTGAGGCTACTTCTTTGTTTCTTCCTTTACGTTCGCCGCATTGATGTTTAGTTTTATTTGTTTTCGGGTGTGGGTTCGATCTTTTTAGATTTTAGTTCGGTTTTCGTTCTTGATCGCTCAAGATCATTCGTTATTTTTTTTTGTGTTTTGTTCAGATTATTGGAATTGTGTGTTTGCCGATAATCCTAGTTCGTTGAATACGCTGGCGCCCATTTTCTTTTGTTTTCGCGTTCCTTGCTGTACATTTCGTTCTCCCCATCATTCCTTGAGTTGGTTTTCCTCCTATTTCTATTCTACCGCGGGTCCTTTCGACGTTATGGATTCTAAACTGTACTAAAGGTCACCGAATCGTCCTGTTGTTGGTAGGACGTAGAGGTTGAATTACTTTTGTAGGTTGTTTTCTTTTTTTCGAGGTATACCATGGCATATTGGCGCATTGATGTAAACTGTTCGTGGAAAACCGAGTTACAACATGAATTGGCATCCCGAGGATTTGATCCAGAGGATAATGTTTATGAATTACGCTAGTCCGTACAGAGTGCGTACCGTATGGAACGGGAACCGGGATTTCGTCCTGTTCCCGTCGGAACTGATTTTGATTCCGAACTTGTAGCAGTTACGGCTGCTGTTCAAGAGTTCAAACAAGCTCTAGTAACATTTTGTGGGGTTAAATCCTCCCCTGCGTTTAAACGCATTTGCTCCCTATGGGTGTATACCGAACAACGCTGTTCGAAAATGTCTCCAACGCCGAGCAGCGTCAATCCCATAATCAGCTACTGCTGACCGTAGCTAACCTTCGCGGTTCTTTCGATACAAAGATAAAGAAGTTTCGTCATGCCGTTACGTTGTCCGAAACTCAGATAGCTACTTCTAGCCCGGCACACACTACTGGTGTCGATTCTGAGGAACCTCCTTTGCTTACTTCCGACTCGGAGTTGGAACCTGAACAGGAATCCGCTTCTGCTACCGTGCCTAGGTCAGCCGCAACTCCTTGGTCCGCTTTCCACCAATACCTCCCGGTGTCGAAGTGGAATTTAAATTTTTCTGGCAACCCGAGCACCTTGTCTGTACATAATTTCTTAGAACGGGCGGAAGAACTCCGACGAGCTCGACATGTGTCGGAACTGCAGTTATTTGAGGCTGCATCAGATTTATTCGAAGCTAAGGCCTTGCTTTAGTATCGGGGTAATCGGCATAGGTTTTCGGATTGGAAGTCGGTATCCGATTTACTGATCCAACATTTCAAACCCCTGGATTATAAACGCCGATTATTTCAAGATATTTTGTCACAAACCCAGGATTCAACGGAAGGTATTATCGAGTACCTAGCTTGTATGGCTGCCATGTTCCATCGTCACGGGCGTATACCTGATGACGTACAGTTAGATGTTGTTTCCCGAAATTTATCTCCCTTCTATCTCACTCGGTTACCTTCGGTTTGATCTTTACAAGAGTTGGAAACGGAGTGTTTGCAACTAGAACGCAGAAAATCTCGCGTTGTGAACTACGTATCTCCTAGTCAAGACAAAAACTCCTACGAAGAACCAGATTTTGCTTTCGCACTCGCTTTGCTTCCACACACACACTCAGTCATCCTGACCAACCTATCCAGCCCCGCCCTACCCCTCCGATTTGACATAACGTTCCTGTTGCCGTATTGTCTGTTCCTGTTCCTACATCTACTTCTATTCGTCAAGTCACTTGTTTCGATTGTGACCAAATTGGACATATTTCTACTCGTTGTCCCAGTCCGCAAATCCGACATTGTTATGGTTGTGGTAGCAAGAGAGTTACCCGACCTAACTGCCCAACATGTATAACGAGACGTGGCGCTCGCAATACAATGACAACGAGCAAGGGGGGATTTCAAATTGAATTCTAATTTACACTAAAATCGATAATGAGGTAAGCAAGGCAAATGCTTATCGGGGCAGTCGGAGCAATCAGCTTCAATGTACCCTGAGCTAACCCAGTACCGAGGCGGGGAGTGGGGTAAACCATCAACCAAACCTTTTGCCAAAAATGAGCGCCACCTAACTCTAACAGCTGGGCTCCGACGGAACTGAGATAGGAAATTCCTAACGATCACAAATAATACCCACACAGCATACAATTCAGCTAACATACGTTGACACACAGTAATGTAGACCTCATAGCTATTCAATACATTTACTATACAAGAATATATCAAATTAATAACAATAAACACATATACTATAATTTAATTATTAACTGGACTTACCCACTTGTTATGGTGCAACTCTAATGATACATATACCAATACATCGATTGACTAATTCAAATTTTACTTTAAAATCAAATATTAACACAGCCAACAAGGCAACATAAATCTGCGACCATACGGTCGATTTAAAAAGACTATTACGCAAATAAGGGGTTGCACTAGGATCCTAGCAGGATAACCCTTAAGTACTGAGGGTATCTGCAATAATACCTGTAATAATAATAGGCGGGTCATTGGCTTAGTTTTACATACTCTATTAAGTATTGTGAATATGCAATGTTCAACACCCTAAATTAGAACCCAACCCTATTATAGTAAACCCAATAATGTTACAATGTAATTCACCAGCATGCAAAGTCAACCAAACGGTTGCGATGATAAAAATAAGATTTGGAACGGACTCAGCAACTGCTGATGTGGATGGCGATGTTCCAGCTCAAATGGCGCGTGCAGGTAGAATATCGCTACCAATTATCTCACATGGGTCCACCGGATCCTTACTTGTAAACATCTTCTCCTTTTAATTACAGATGCCACATCTAGAACTCGAAATTCAACATACAGGTTACAACGGTACTGGAACATAGAATGGCAGCACGTAAAACGTAGAATGCAGCACGTGGAACATAAATCTTGAATGGAACTGAAGTAAAACCTGAACTAGAATTAGAACTAGAACCATAAAATATAATCCCCTAATTACAGTCAGTAAAATCGCGGCTTACTTACCGATCCACAATCGGGTTCAATGTGCAAACAAACAAAATGTGTAACAGGTGGTTACCAAATAGCAGTCGAGGACTCAACTTTTTGAATCGCCGTAATCCCAATTAGGCAATAAGGAAAATTATATTCAATTACCTCAGAATAATTTCCTTTCAAATTAATTCGCTAAAATCCCTTCAACGAAGGCGGGCATATATACGAACCCAAAGCATAAATTAAAAGTGTACGATTCAAATGAAGAATTATGTCAAGATCATACCACTAAAGCTGGTCTGCAAACTCGTACCTGATAACGCGCTATCAATATTAAAGTATGTACAATCTAATACGGAAAGGATTAACTATTTAATACACTGCTAAAAATCAAAAGTCGTAGTGAAAATTTCAACCGTAACATCCCCATCTTACCCAAAAATGATTAACCTATGGTGAGGTTCGAACCCATGCACAAACATATCGAGACATCGAATCCGAAACTTCTTCGCCTCCAAGCAACTGTAGGCAATCAAGTCACTCGAAGTCCAGCACAGGGAACAGATCCAACAATTGTCGAACAGTACAACGTAATATTTCCCAAATACTGAAATTCAAACTCCAGAATGGACAACAAAAAACAACAACAACAACAACAACAAAAGAACTCACAAACATAGTAAAGGATCAGGACGCAAATCCTTGGCATGCCAAACACCAACCTTACGACCTTCAGCAGATTCTAACTGATAGGTCCACGGTGAAACGCATTCGGACACAATAAAAGGGCCGACATATTTGGGCGCAAGTTTACTTGAAAAATATTCGGCGGCATTCGATTGCACGAAATTTCTATGCCATACTTTCTGACCAACAACATAGCGATCGGGACGACGTCGTAAGTCATACACCTTTTTGCTACGTTCAAATACTTTATCTAGACGAGCACGAATATCTTTAAACACTTTGTCAAAAATTGGGGGACGATCCCCAGGAAGCACGGGATCTTGATCTACTCCATTCTCTAAAGGGACCGTTGGTAAGTCGTGACTATCGCCACTATGATGCATCTCACGAACAAAATTCACGAAAAATGGGGTGAGATTAGTAGCCTCATGTCTCGAAGTACGAATTGCACAAGCAGCCTTCTGAAGCAATGACGCCCACTTGCGCTGGTTGTCTTTAATAAAAGAAATCAATATAGTCTTGAGAGAGCGATGCTGTCGCTCGGCGGCATTCGGCTGAGAATGATAATTTGCAGTATGGCTAACCTTAACACGGTAAGCATTTATCAAATTTTTGAACTGTCTGCCCTGAAATTGGTTGCCATTGTCGCAAACCACGGTACAAGGGACACCAAATAACAATAACACATGATCCTCTAATAATTCAGCAAGCTTAGATGAAGTAGCCTCTCTCATGGGTAAGAAAATACAAAATTTACTTAAATAGTCCTTTACACTCAACACATACTTATATCCGGTAGTAGACCTAGGAAAAGGTCCAACGATATCCACAAAAATAAGTTCCCAAGGTCTGGAGACCTTCGGACGACCTAATAGAATAACCAGCAGGTGGCTTCTGTTCAACCTTGCTAGCAATGCAAGTTTGGCAATTGCGCACATATTTCGCAACATCGCTTTTGGCCTTCGGCCAATAATACTTAGAAGTAATCCTATGGTATGTCTTAAAAATGCCTAAATGGCCGGAAGTAGGTTCATCATGGTTACTCCTCGCAATATCTAACCTATGTGATTTGGGGACTACGATCTTCCACTCAGAAGTAGCCGATTCTAGATCAGGATAAGGAATTTTACACTTCTTAAATAAATTTGCCCCGTCAAATCGCCATGCGGGAAAATTAAGGGGTTTATTTAAAACACGATCACACATCTTGTGGAACCAACGATCTTTTATACCTTTGAAATACGGTTCCGGGTTACTAAGAACCTTGACCTCATTAACAATGGGTACACAACGGGATAAAGCGTCGGGGACAACGTTGTCTTTGCCACGACGATGAACAATATCGAAACTGAATTGTTGCAAACGGACACTCCAGCGCGCTAAGCGACCGGCAGGGTCCTTTAAAATATCTAGCCAGAGTAAAGTAAAATGGTCCGTAACAATAGTGAAATGGGATCCTTCAATATAAGACCTGAACTTGCCAATAGCCCACACTACAGCAAGACATTCTTTTTCAGTAGCGGTAAATTTCCGCTCGCTAGGACTTAAAGACCTACTAATATAACTTATAACTTTTTCGCCATCGGGATGAAGTTGGGACAAAAAAGCGCCCAAGTCATAATCACTGGCATCGGTTTGAATTGTAAACGGCAATTCAAAATTGGGACAACTCATAATGGGAGCTGACACAAGAAAATTTTTGATTTCGGTAAATGCGAATTCGCATTCATCAGTCCATAAAAATTTGTGGCCTTTTCGCATCAATTTATTTATTGGAGCCACTACCGTAGAGAAATTCGGTAGGAAACGACGGTACCAGCCGCAGAGGCCTAGAAAGCGGCGAACTTCAGAAACATTGCTGGGTTGAGGGAGGTCTAAAATAGCCGAGACTTTCTCGGAGTCGACATGTAAACCATCTTGATCAACAACATATCCCAAATATTTGATTTCGGGTCTACAAAAGTGGCATTTTTCCCGAGCTACAGTCAAACCAGCCGATCTTAAACGACTGAAAATTTCTTTAGTTACTTCAAGATGTTTATTAAAATCATTTGTGGCTATAACCAAATCGTCAAGATAGACGTACACGTAGGAATCGAGGTCGAGACCAATAACGCGGTCGATAAGTCGCTGCCAAGTGGCAGGGCTGTTATGCAAACCGAAAGGCATTCGGTTAAACTCAAAAAGGCCTCTATCCGGGATGCTAAAAGCGGTAATCGGGCGGGACGTTTCGGCTACAGGCACTTGCCAGTATGCACTCTTAATGTCTATGGAAGTAAGGTACTTGGCATCTCGTAGTTTGTCGAGGGTCGCTGAAACTAAAGGTAAAGGGTAGGCATCGCGTTCGGTGACTTTGTTTACTTTACGATAGTCAACGCAAAATCGATAACTACCGTCTTTCTTCTTGGCCATAACAACAGGGGACGACCAAGGACTAGAAGAAGGACTAACTACACCTTGTTCTAACATAGCGTCCAGTTGTGAGTTTAAAATTTTTTTAAGAGCAGGTGACAAAGAGTAAAACCTTTGCTTTATCGGTTCGGCATTCGTTCTTATCACATGTTCTACCATATGAGTGCAACCTAACGTGTCAGGCATCTCTTTGAACAATTGTTTAATAGTCAAATTTAAAAGTGCAGTTTGTTCCGGGTTAAGTTTATCATTCGATTGTATACTAGATAGGGTAGGCGTGACCGAAGAAAATTGCCACAAGCCGTGACGTAAGTCAGGTACTACGCCCATACTAAACCAGAGGTCGGTACCAAGAATCAATGGGTCCGGGATAGACGGAATCACCAGAACTTTAATGCAAACAACTTTGTCTTCTAATTTAATTGGCAGGTTATAAGTGCCAATAATGTTACAAATTTGACCATTCGCAACACGGCATGATGTAATGTCACTCGGTAGGAGTTTCATATTTAGTTTTCGGAGCTTATCGTAGCCCGTTTGACCTAATATGGTACGGGATGCTCCACTGTCGAGTAAACCGAGCATAGCTATACCATATATATTCACTTTAAGATAAGGGCGTTCGTCGTCTATGACACTTGCCAAAACAAAGTTAAAATTGGCTTGGATGGTGGGATTGAGTTTCTTATTAAATTTATTTACTTTAGACAAATCGATCGGGTTTGGGGGCGACACAGAGCACGCGGACCGATCTATCGGCGGCTCAATCGTCCGTTTTCCGAACATTGCGGACAATTTCGTACTGTGAAATTAGCATTACCACATTTAAAGCAGCGTAATCTTTTTGGTTGAGGGCATAATCGAAACGGGTGCCCTTCCTTGTCGCAATTCCAACACTTAATTGCAAACAAGCTAGGTTGAAACGGGTTTACGGAACGAGTAGGTGTGTCGGATAACTCATAATCTAAAAACGGATTGGTATTAGTCAGGTTAGGTTTCACTTCGACATACTTGGGACTACTGTCCTCTATAGGGCATAAAACAGCTTTGTGTTTTGGTTTATGGTAGGCTAAGTCAGGTTCGAGTAAACCTTGTGCGTTGGACGGGGGAGGACGGTATTGCTTTGCTCTCATTAATGTTTCCTCAACAGTTTGTCCTAATTCCGTTAATTCAACTATAGTACGTATGGGGTGTAATGCTAATTGCGCTTGGATATGTGGTAACAAGTTGCGTCTAATTAATTGAACTTTACTATCCTCGGGGGGAGGGTGGCGTAATCGACTAAACATATTTTCCGTCACCGAGATGAATATAACGGTTCTTTCATCGGCGCCTTGCGTCCGTGATCGAATCTCTTCTTGGAGGGTAAACTCATAATCATAAGGTAGGAATGCTTGGCGTAATCGGATTTCTAAGTCTTGCCATGAATTAATTGTATGTTTGTTTGCTCTGTACCAGATAAGTGCTTGGCCATGGAGCAGTTCGATTACAGAACTAAAAAGGTTATGTTTCGATATACCGCGCGAGTTGCATAGCTCTTCTACTCGCTGTAGGAAATCATTAACGCTAGTCGAACCATCAAAAGTGCAATTCCATTTGTATAATGGGAGGTAGCTTTTATTAGTGTCCGAGATATTTCGCCGTATTGGGCTTGAATGTAAAATTCTTACTGGTTCAATAAAGGGATTATCGTCATTTAAGCTCATGTTGTTAACATGTGTTACTTCAGGCAGTAATAGATTGGGCTCATCTAAAACATGGCCAGAACTATTTTGTGGTATACCTAAATCAATCAAGGACGTTTCAATCGACACTTGTTTTGTTACAGCGGCTTTATTCTGAATTTCTGTTAGAAATTTTTTTAAAGTCAAACATTTATTTATCAGATCACTTTTTCGGCTTATTTCATCTTCGTTCGAGCAAGTAATTCGTTGTAATCGATTATCAACATGTACAAGTCGCGTAAATATCCGTTTAAATTCATTTACTTGGTTAGAATAATTGAAATTGTTTAAGTCAGAGTCTATGTCGTTAAGCTTGGCTAAGCAAATAGCAAGCTCCGTGCCTGCTAAAATATTTAAATTATCATTAGGTATTAATTCACACGTAATACCTTCTAGTAATAGGTCTCTTAGTAACTTGCGCTTATTATCAACACTGCCTTTGGTTATACAAAGACCACGTATCTTTAATTCGTAATTAAGTTCATCCGATAATAGCCGGTTTACATCCATATCAATTACCAATAACAACTTTCGAAATTCAACACAATTTCTACTTGTACCTCGTATGTACAACAGACAATAATTCAATCAAACAACAGGCCAATTACATTGGGCAATCAAAATATGTAAGACAAACGGGCCCACGTTGGGCGCCAATATAACGAGACGTGGCGCTCGCAATACAATGACAACGAGCAAGAGGGGATTTCAAATTGAATTCTAATTTACACTAAAATCGCTAATGAGGTAAGCAAGGCAAATGCTTATCGGGGCAGTCGGAGCAATCAGCTTCAATGTACCCTGAGCGAACCCAGTACCGAGGCGGGGAGTGGGGTAAACCATCAACCAAACCTTTTGCCAAAAATGAGCGGCACCCAACTCTAACAGCTGGGCTCTGACGGAACTGAGATAGGAAATTCCTAACGATCACAAATAATACCCACACAGCATACAATCCAGCTAACATACGTTGACACACAGTAATGTAGACCTCATAGCTATTCAATACATTTACTATACAAGAATATATCAAATTAATAACAATAAACACATATACTATAATTTAATTATTAACTGGACTTACCCACTTGTTATGGTGCAACTCTAATGATACATATACCAATACATCGGTTGACTAATTCAAATTTTACTTTAAAATCAAATAGTAACACAGCCAACAAGGCAACATAAATCTGCGACCATACGGTCGATTTAAAAAGACTATTACGCAAATAAAGGGTTGCACTAGGATCCTAGCAGGATAACCCTTAAGTACTGAGGGTATCTGCAATAATACCTGTAATAATAATAGGCGGGTCGTTGGCTTAGTTTTACATACTCTATTAAGTATTGTGAATATGCAATGTTCAACACCCTAAATTAGAACCCAACCCTATTATAGTAAACCCAATAATGTTACAATGTAATTCATCAGCATGCAAAGTCAACCAAACGGTTGCGATGATAAAAATAAGATTTGGAACGGACTCAGCAACTGCTGATGTGGATGGCGATGTTCCAGCTCAAATGGCGCGTGCAGGTAGAATATCGCTACCAATTATCTCACATGGGTCCACCGGATCCTTACTTGTAAACATCTTCTCTTTTTAATTACAGATGCCACATCTAGAACTCGAAATTCAACATACAGGTTACAACGGTACTGGAACATAGAATGGCAGCACGTAAAACGTAGAATGCAGCACGTGGAACATAAATCTTGAATGGAACTGAAGTAAAACCTGAACTAGAATTAGAACTAGAACCCTAAAATATAATCCCCTAATTACAGTCAGTAAAATCGCGGCTTACTTACCGATCCACAATCGGGTACAATGTGCAAACAAACAAAATGTGTAACAGGTGGTTACCAAATAGCAGTCGAGGACTCAACTTTTTGAATCGCCGTAATCCCAATTATGCAATAAGGAAAATTATATTCAATTACCTCAGAATAATTTCCTTTCAAATTAATTCGCTAAAATCCCTTCAAGGAAGGCGGGCATATATACGAACCCAAAGCATAAATTAAAAGTGTACGATTCAAATTAAGAATTATGTCAAGATCATACCACTAAAGCTGGTCTGCAAACTCGTACCTGATAACGCGCTATCAATATTAAAGTATGTACAATCTAATACGGAAAAGATTAACTATTTAATACACTGCTAAAAATAAAAAGTCGTAGTGAAAATTTCAACCGTAACACATATACGGCGTCGGTAAACCGACGATAGGCCGAGGCGAAGACCCTATTCTTTCTCTGTCCTCGGATATTCCTTTTTTTTGTCTCGAAGACCACTCTCGATCCATCTTAAACTACCTGTGCACTAGTGTCCGGGGCGACCGGCGCCCATACTTATCTGTTCAAATTTTTGGGATTCCGTTTACTGGGTTGCTAGACTCAGGAGCCACTCGTACGATCCTTGGCGGTCCTGGTTGGCACCGATTACGTTCCTTAAATCTTCCTCTTCATCCGTATTCTTTGTTTTTCTGCAGCTTGACCGACAACTCGAAATGTCACATCCTAGGTTTCGTCTCCCTTACCATCACTCTTTTGGAATCCGTTACTACTCTTGATATACTAGTTATTCCCGACGTCTCTCACCCACTCATACTTGGCATAGATTTCTGGCAGTCTGTGCAGTGTGTACCCAGTTTTCTGTATGGTCATTGGACTTTTGCCCCTCCTTCCTCGTTGGCCATCACTACTTCCGCTCCTACCCATATTATTTCCGAACTTGGACCCGAACAACAACTGCGACTCGACTTTCTAATTACTTCCTTTTTCTCCAAACAACCTCCTGGTCTCGGCTGTACTTCATTAGTACAACACCACATCCGCACGTCTGCCGAGCCCATCAAACAACGTTATTACCCCCTTTCCCTCTCCACTCCTTAAGGTTAACGTTTAGGGGTCGTCGAACTTTCTACTAGTCCCTGGGCTAGTCCCATTGTTCTGGTTAAGAAGAGAGACGATTCCTATCGGTTCTGTGTTGATTTTCGGAAGGTCAACCAAGTCTCCCAAAAAGATGCCTATTCTGTTCCCTACATTTCTACCATTCTTGACCGACTCCGGGATGCTCGTTATCTTTCCTCACTTAATATCTGTTCCGCCTACTGGCAGATCCCTCTGTCCCCGGAATCCAAACCCATCACTGCCTTCACCGTCCCTCATCGAGGTTTATTTCAATTTTGTCGCATGCCCTTTGACCTCCACAATTCTCCTGTCACCTTCCAACGCCTTATCGATCAGGTCATCGGTTCTGACCTGGAACCATTCTGCTTTGCCTACGTCGATGGCATCATTATTGCTACTCCTTCCTTCGAAGAACATCTCCGAATCCTTGACCTAGTTCTTTCTCGTCTCTTACATGCTGGCCTTACCCTCCGTCAAGATAAGTGTCATTTCTGCCTTCCCGAACTCCGCTATCTGGGTTATATCGTTAACCAAGATGGGTTTCTTGTTGATCCCGACAAAGTTTCTGCCATCCTTAAGATCCCTCCGCCCTCCTCCGTTACCGCAGTCCGTCAATGATTGGTATGGACAGTTGGTACCGTTGTATCATCCCGAATTTTGCCACTCTCACCGCTCCGCTTTCTAACCTAACCCGCAAAAACACCCCTTTCGTTTGGACTTCCGATTGTCAATCCGCCTACCTTTCCCTTAAACAACACCTAGTTTCTGCCCCCATTCTTTCCTTTCCTGACTTTACCTTACCCTTCACCATCCAAACTGACGCCTCTCACTTTGGTTTGGGGCCGTCCTTAGCCAATCCCATCCCGACGACGAGAAGGTCGTAAGCTATATCAGTCGATCACTCACCAAGCCTGAGCGCAACTACTCAGTTACTGAGAAGGAGTGTTTGGCGGTGATGTGGGCGATTGAAAAGTTTCGTCCTTACGTCGAGAGTTCCCATTTTTTTGTTATCACTGATCATCATTCCCTCCTTTGGCTCAATAAGCTCCAAAGTCCTTCCAGTCGTTTAGCCCGTTGGTCCCTTCGTCTCCAACATTATGACTTTATCATTATTCACCGTAAGGGCAAAGATCATGTTGTTCCTGATGCCCTCTCTCGTTCTGTTTTGATCCTTCAACCAGTTTCTATTTCGACCGTCACCTCTCTCAAAGTCATTCTTTCTACTCCGGATCCATGGTACAACACCATGCTCCGAAAAGTTTCGAACGCCGTTGCTCGTTTTCCTTCCTGGTCCGTGGTGGACAATGTCCTTTTTCGTCGTCACAAAACTTCTATCGCTGCCGACTCTCTGGACGATTGGAAGATCGTCGTACCTTCTGAACAGCGTAAAAATCTGATATCCCTCCATCACGATCCTCCTACTTCCGGTCATTGTGGCGTGACCAAAACTTCGGCTCGTCTTCTCCAAAAATATTACTGGCCCATTCCTGGCCTATTCGCTTGTAGGGCCAAATCAGCCTACCCCTGGCAAGTCCTTTCCTGTGATATAGTAGGTCCTCTTCCTCGTTCCACTGGTGGTCACTCCTATATCCTTGTAGTGGCTGATTATTTTACTAAGTTTTCTCTTTTCTTTCCTTTACGTACAGCCACTGCCCAATCCGTCACCAAAATTCTCAAAGATCACGTTTTCCTTACTTTTGGCGTCCCTCAATATCTTATCACAGATAACGGTGTCCAATTCCGTAGCCATCAGCTTGCTTCCTTGTGTGCCCGTTATCACTGCAAGATCCTTTTCACTGCCCGTTACCATCCCCAAGCCAATCTTGCTGAACGTGTTAACCGCTTCCTAAAGACTATCCTTGCTTCCTATGTACGCGACGACCAACGTCATTGGGATGTAAACCTCCCAAAAAAATTCTTGTGCCATCCGCACCTCCAAACACGAAATCATAGGCTGTACTCTGTTCTTCGCTCTATTTGGTCGTGAGCATATCCTTTCCGGCGACTATTTCGGGCAGTTGTCCGAAATAAACGTATATTCCTGATCCCGAACATCCTTCCTCAGATCCCGACCACTTTAAAAATATTCGTTACCACATTCTCAAAAAACTTTCTGCCAGTTATAAAAATATTCACAGCCGCTATAATCTCCGATGTAGTCCTGTCTCTTATCAGTGAGGCGCCGCAATTTTGCTCTGTCCGACGCTTCACGTTATTTTAACTCCAAACTCGCTCCTAGGTTCATTAGTCCTTTTACCATTTCTAAGGTCATTTCTCCCTAGACCTATGAACTTTCCGACCCGTACGGTCACAAATCCGTTTGGCATGTCAAGGACCTAAAACCTGCCTATCCTGACAATCCTAATGGCCCCGATCTTGCTCTGTTTTCCTTTTGGCGACGCAAACGTCGTAAACTCAATACCTAGTCCTTGCGCTTCAGTTTCTTATATCGGTTCTGCTCCTCTTGGACTTGACTTCGATTTTCAAATTTTCCCCGATTTCTTTACTTACTTCCCTGCTTTGCTAGGTTTTCCTTTTTTTTCGTTTTTCCTTTTGGACCCTGTGTGAGACCGGGAATAGAATAGCCCCATGGTACGACCTGCCTGTCGTAAGAGGCGACTACAGCGGTCATACACAACATCTACACACACCCACTCTATACACACACACACACACCCATACCCACATACACATACCTACACATACATAACGACACTGGAATTCGATTTTGTTTTCGTTGGTGTTATTCTTAGGGTTCTTTTTTTTTGGTTTGTGCTTATTGTTTAGTATTAAGTTTTTGGATTATTTTTCTTCTTTCTTTTTTTTCTTTTTTTCCTCTTTTCTCGTTCTTTTCGTTTTACAGTCCTGTCCCTATCCTTTGCTGGTTTTCGTTGCTGTCGGTTCTTATATTAATTGTTTTCCGTCCATCCACTCCTGTGGTAGGCTTCGAAGGCTCTTTCGTCCTTTGGAAACTGCGACCTTGTCGACTTTCGGTCTTTGAAGCCTGACGTTTGAACATACCTATTACTACAATGGGCTCACTATTAGCCGCCGTTAACTTTAAATGTTCAATCTTACCTAATGGCCATGATTTAAAATACTTTATGTACAAAAAATTTGGTATCAACGTAACTGCTGATCCGCAATCAACTTCGAATATTATGGGAAATCCATTTATCCCTAAACGTACAACAACTGGTTCTGTTGCTTGGGAAACAATCTGCACATTATGGTTGCCATCTGCTGTAATGTTTTTCACTGTTTTATTACAGTTTTTAGCAATTATGTCCATATTGATTACAAACAAAACATCTCCATTTATTTCGAGGGCATTCTGACACACGGTGATTGTGATTGCATTTTGAACAAACAACTTTTGTTTTTGTAAGGGTGGGACCTGTAAAATGTTTCAACGAATGTTGAACAACTGCAGGAACGTAACTGAACTTTGCGTTCACTTTCGAAACCTTACTATCATTTGAACTTGGTACCTCTTGAAAAACTTGACTTTGCATTTTTATCAACTCCATGTCAATGCATAATTTCTGAGCTTTTTCAAAATCCAGCTTGGGTTCTGTAAGAAGTTTACACACCATGGATTCATCTCTTAAACCAGCAATTAAAATATCCCTGAGAGCATCATTTAAAAATTCGCCAAAATTACACGTGTTTGATAACTTCTTTAGGCTAACAATAAAGTCTTTGATTGATTCATCTTTTTGTTGACGTCGCGTGTAAAATTTAAAGCGTTCAGCTATTTGTAATTGAGGTGAAGCATAATTTTTTTAAGCTCTTCAATTAACTCACGAAACGTTTTATTTTTAGGTTCCACGGGAACCATCAGATTTTTTAGTACACTATAGATTTCTGGACCGATTACCACTAACAGTGTAGCAACATTTTCTGTCTCGTTTGTGTGACTAACCTCAAAAAACAGTTCCAGCCGCTTCAAATAATTCTGGAACGGTTCATTCATCCCTAACTGTGGAACAGCTACATTATAACGGTTTCCATTTCTGTCGTTT
Source organism: Platerodrilus igneus (assembly GCA_036346225.1). Taxonomy (NCBI): domain Eukaryota; kingdom Metazoa; phylum Arthropoda; class Insecta; order Coleoptera; family Lycidae; genus Platerodrilus; species Platerodrilus igneus. Next base: position 3,705,452 of record JARFIW010001066.1, read on the forward strand.
TTATCCATTTCCAATATTTAAACTGGTGTAATATTAATTACACTAAACCCTTCACCCAAAACCGACTGTTTTTAACTCCCAAGAAAAAGTGTTCTTTTTCCGAAACAACAAAAACCGGAACGTGCATTCAACTGACCTTGACCGCGAACGTTACAATCAAGATTTTTTTTGCACTCACATTGATTACTAAACCGACTCGTCGTCAATGTTATGTTATTACTTGGGATATTATTAATTAACAGCCATTAATAATAAAAACACAGTTGTAATAACTTTATTCACTTTAGTGTACAACGCCTGGACACACAACCATTCTTAAATGCTCTTTCTTCATCATAATTATAATAATAATGTCCTCGTTTTACGAACTGTCGTAAAACCCTCCTTGCGCTCTCTCCACTCTATACATAACAGTAGAGAGTTACTTTTTTCGTTTCAACAATACGCCACGGAGCCAGTATTGATACAATCAAATCCAAAATATACACACCACTCAAAAATTTTATACTAACTGTATGTATTTATCTTGCCATGCTTATAGACAGACACATACAAGTTTCACTCCTTCGAAACCATTGGAATTAAGAGACTTTTAAAATAATTTGAACAGTATAATAAGTATCTGTTGTATTAGATAAATGTAGAAGTATACGAATGTACTTACTAACGTTGAATTTATTACATATTGGACAGAGAACATAAAATAAGAAATTATAATAATAACTGTTGGTCAGAGTGCATGAATAAATAAGTAATGCGATATATCAGTAGTAAATCTTGTATTTATTTGGCTCTATAATTATTGTACAAAAAAAACTAGACATCAACCACGACATAATATATATAGTTGCCATAGCAACTGTTAGGACAAGTTTTTTTTCAGGCCCTTTATGATATACTTAAAGGTATTTTGTGGTCCTCAACCTACACTCCCACTGGAGCACAAGAATACGAAAGCTGCAACTAATTATTAGTTTCCTTCAAATTCACAACTTCCAATTTTTTAATAAACTTATTATGTTTAATTGAACCCAAACTTTTTGTCAACATATCTGCGGGCATATTGGCAGTTTCTAAATATTTTAAAGCAACCTGATTACTGGCAATAACATCCCTTACAAAATGATATCTTATATCTATGTGTTTTGTACGTTTATGAAACATATGATTAATTGACAATTTCTGTCACCTAAATTATCATAATACAATGTTATACAACCCTCTATGCTTGTCAATTCTATCAATAGGTTTCTTAAATATACAGCCTCTTTAGTGACTTCAGAAACTGCAACATACTCAGCTTCTGTACTAGAGAGCGCAACAGTACTCTGTTTTCTGCTCTCCCAAGCTACTGGACCATTCGACAACATAAAACAAAAACCAGTATATGACTTTCTGTCATAACAGTTACTACCCCAATCGGCATCAACAAAGCCTTCCAAAAAACTATCTGTTTTATAAAACTTAAGTCCATAATCTAAAGTTCCTCTTAAATATCTCAAAACGCGTTTTGCATGTTTCCAATGTTCCTCAGTGTGACAGTTATTAAATTGACATAAATAACTAACGGAATAACAAATATCAGGCCTTGTTAAAATGCACAAATACATTAAGCTACCAATAAGTTGCTGATATGGAAACTTAGTTTCATTAACACAATTGTCACCTTTTTCTAAGTTCATACCTATTTCCATTGATGTAGCTACATTTTTGGATTCTAACATACCAAATTTTTTAAGCAATTGTTCAATATATTGTTTTTGATCTAAAGAAATAGTCCCATTTTCTTTATCAATGGTTACACGCATGCCTAGATAATTTTTTATTTCCCCTAAATCTTTTATTTTAAAAACCTGACCTAACCTAAGCTTCAAATCATCGGATTCAATTCGGTTATTGGAAAAAATGAAAAAATCATCGACATACAAAGCAATAATAGTTTTCTGATCACCTTTCATCTTAGTGTACAAACAGGGTTCTAATTCAGATCTTTTGTATCCTAGATCCCTAAGAAAAAAATCAACTTTTTCATACCATGATCTTGAAGCTTGCTTAAGACCATAAATGGCCTTTTTTAATTTAAGCACTTTATTGCTACAATTATTTACTTGCAAACCTTCAAGCAACATCATGTACACAGTTTCTTTAAGATCTCCATTTAAGAAAGCTGTTGTTACATCCAGATGAAAGATATCTAAACCTAACTTAACTGATAAAGCTAATCGTAAAGTAGAGTGCCTTACCACTGGTGAAAAGGTTTCGTTAAAATCGATACCTGCTTTCTGCGAAAAACCTTTGGCTACAAGCCTGGCACGACACCGCACATTACTTTCACTATCAACTTTGCTCTTAAACACCCACTTACATTTGACAACTGTGCCGCTATCAGGAACCTCAACCAACTTTCATGCTGCATTATCTTCAAATGACTTCAATTCCTCACGCATGTCCTGTATCTACTGATCTCGATCAGATCTGGACATTGCATCTTCAACAGATACTGTTTCACTTTCAAGATTATCATTATCTGTGCATAGGTAGCTAACAAAGTCTTCATATTTTTTAGGTTTTGTAGATACTCTTTTCGATTTACGAATTGCATCAGTTACAACAACTTCAGGAATATCCGGAATAAAATCGCTCTCTGAACTTGCAGTATTGTTTACTGAAATATCCGAAATATTAGACAAGTTCGACTGATCAATATCAACAAGAATTTCAGTAAAACCTCCCACTGAATCTAATAACTCCATTGTATTGTTAGTATCTATACGAACTTCACTATGTCATTCATTTACGATTACGTCCCTGCTTATCACAATCTTATTTGTTTCTGGATCAAAAAGGCTATATCCTTTTACGTTTTCGCTAAAACCAACCAAAAAGTTTTTTTTGATTTTTTATCCCATTTGAGGCGTTTTTCTTTTGGAATATGCATCATAACATTGCTTCCAAAAATACGCAAATTACTGACGTTTGGCTTTTTGTTAGTCCACATTTCAACAGGCGTTTTTAAACAGCCTTTTGCTATAGAACGATTTTTAAGATAGACAGCCGTGTTTACTGCTTCAGCCCAAAATTGTTTTCCTAATTTTGCATCAAAAAGCAAACACCTGGCTTTTTCAACTATCGAACGATTTAAACGCTCAGCAGTACCATTCTGTTGCGGTGTATACGAATTCGTCTTTTGATGACTAATACCGTGATCGGATAAATAAGACTCAAACTCCTTGCTGCAGAATTCACCACCACCATCGCAACGAAAAATTTTTATTTTTGATTCCTTTTGATGTTCAACAAATTTTTTAAATTTTTTAAAACCTTCAAAGGTTTCATCTTTAGTTTTTAAAAAATAAAGAAAATTCATTCTACTAAAATCGTCTTCAAGTATGAGAAAATATTTTGACCCACCAATTGACAGTATTTCCATTGGTCCACAAATGTCTGCATGAATGATCTCTAGAAAAGTTTTAGCTCTATGACCTGTGTGGTTGAAAGGTAGCCTTGTTTGCTTCCCTTCACAACAAACCTCACATACTGCATTCCGATTAAAGCTTCCTTTACATTCAAGCCCTTCAACTAAACCATTTTTCATCAGGTTCAAATCCTTATAATTTACATGACCAAATCTTCTATGCCAAATCTCGCTCGTTATAGCTGTCGCTACTAATACAGAACGTTGCTTTTCGTATTTGAAATTTAAGCGATAAACATTATCTTGTAAATCCGCTGTTGCAACGAGCTTACCTTGACTATTGAAGATGTTACAGCCAGTTTCATTAAAAACAACATCATTCCCAGTTTTTATCATTTGAGCAACAGACAAAAGGTTTGTAGTCAAATCAGGTACGTACAAAACATCTTTTATTGTTATATTGTATTTTTCTTCACCAAATGTAGTAATATTTGCATCACCTACACATTCGACTGGCATGGACGTTTATTGGCTACAGTTATTTCTTTTAACTCATGCTGTACTTGAGTATTGGTCAACCAATCACTCCTAGCAGTTAAATGCATACTGCATCCCGAATCGATAAACCAGTCTGCAGTACTAAACTGTCCAGTCAAAAAGACTGCACTAAAAGCACTATTATTACTGCCCTTTTTTGATTTATCATTGTTTACATTTAAATCAGGACATTTGTTCATGAAATGGCCTTTTTCTTGCAACGAAAACAAATAACATTACTTCTGTCAACTTTATTGGGGTTTACAGAACTGCTGCTACTATCAATTGCTTTATTTTTAAAGTTCTTCTTAGGTTTAGTAACAAACGCGCTTTCACCGCGGCTACCAACATCTAGATTCATGTCAAGCAATTTTGACTTAATTTCATCGGTTTTTATATCAATGCCGGAATGTTCAATAGCTAAAATCATCGGCATATACCTTTCTGGAAGTCCAGCTAAAAGAAGAGAACCGACCCAAGTATCATCAATTTTAAAACCTGTGCGATTTAACTTTTGAGCTGTTTCAATGACCTGACTTACATAAGATTCCATCGAATCGCAATTGTCCAGTTTCAAAGAAATTAAAGTTCTGAGTAAACCAATCTTTCTTGTAAATCCACTGTCCTCATACAATTTTTTAAGTGTATCCCAAACATCCTTAGCTGTTATTGCACTTTTCACGTGCATAAACAAAGAGGGATCCAAAGTCAAAATTAGCTTTGCTTTGGCTTTTGCAACAAGCTCCTTATCATTTTCAGTTCCAACAAGGCAATTTGATAAGCCTTCGAGAACAAACACATTTTCTACCGCGAAAGACCAATCCTGGTAATTTTTTCGGCCTAACAATCGTGGTACACTGGTTAAATAACTTACTGCCATATTTTTTAATTAATTCAACTCTGACATTCAAATCGTTTTACTTAATGTGCAAAATACATCAGTACATTATTGGTTCTGGCCTGGGCCCATAACCTGTTGGTCAGAGTGCATGAATAAATAAGTAATGCGATATATCAGTAGTAAATCTTGTATTTATTTGGCTCTATAATTATTGTTGCGAGCTACTACTAGGCAACCCATCAAACACACAAGCGCTGTAGACCCTGCATACCTTTCAGGATACGAGAATTCTTTCAGCAATCAATTACATACAAACGCTCGAGGCACGGCGTATTCTCAAGGATTCCAGAATTGTTCTAGAAATTACGGGAGCATGAGTCATCCTTGTAATCCAGAGTATATATAAGACCGCTAATGAATGCAAGAGTTAGTCTATTCTTGAATGTCTAATATAAATTATATCGTATAAAGTAATAGTAGTTTGGAGCTTTAGAAGTATATATAAACGTGATATGCTGTGTCTAATGTACATGCAGCTTGTTGTAGTATACATAAATAAATAGAAGTGCATAAACAAATAGTTGTGTTAGTGGTTAATGGACCTATGATAGAGAAGTTAGTTTAAGAAGATATTAGTGCTTGTAAATTCATTAGTGTAATAGTGCTTCATTGTTAAGTGGACTGAAAACATCTGTAAACAAGGCATATACTGTTAATTAGACTTGTGAACAGTGAGTAATAAAGACATTTATTATTACTTGTTTTGAATTAAGGAAACGCGGTAGCAGTAGCTCGTTACACTGGTGTCAGCCTGTGTGGGGTATATAGTGATTAATTTAAAACACAAGTCTAAAGACATTTAAGTAGTTTGTATATGCCAGTTACAAGAAATCAAAGGAAAATGGAGGCAGAAACTTTAATGAACTTCCTTAAGGATTTTAAATCCGAAATGCAAGTGACACTCAATGAAAACTTAGTGAGGTCAGTTGAACTGGAATCAAACCTTACCGAAAAGTTAAGTGAAAATACAGCCACGTTAGAACGAAGATTAATGGAAAGCTCCATTGCATTGAAAGAAGATTTCACTGAACAGGTAAAAACAGTTGAGCAAAAGTTGGATAATAAATTGGTAAAATGGAAGAAGATGTGATGAGGCTTCAAGAACAAATGATCTCACTAACAACGCGACCACTTGAATTACCAAGCCAAGTTGTTAATCAGAACATTCCAGAAATAAGAACCATGGAAAGAAGCGAGTCAATTCCGTCTAAATTTAAAGTAAAACCACCTACATTCGATGGTAAAACACCTTGGCCCACATATTTGAAACAATTTGAAGCTGCTGCAATAGCCAACGGTTGGTGCAACAAAGAGAAGGCTATCTCCTTGATAGTGGCCCTACGGGGAAGCTCTTAACATCTTACAAACGATTCCCGATCACCAGCAGAATGATTACGGTCTCTTAATATCGAAGCTTGAGATGAGATATGGAGACGCTCACCTTCAACAGGTTTACCACGCACAAGTTAAGAACCGCTCGCAAAAGACAAGTGAAAGCCTGCAAGAATTCGAAGCTGACATCGCAAGATTAGTTAGATTGGCGTACCCAACGGCACCAGATAGTTTCCTCGAACAACTGGCTGTTCAAACATTTGTGGATGGCATCAAAGACAGTGAAATACAGCAAGCGCTAAGACTAGCAAGGCCAAAAATTTTGGATGACGCACTGGCCCATGCGCTTGAATTTTAAGCAGCTAAGCAGACATCACACAGGATGGGTCACAAAGTTCGGTCTGCCTTAGAGGAACCGGGTCAAGCTCAGAACAGCATAGATGAAATAGTCAACCGTGTGGCAGAAAGGCTGGAACTACAACGACCGCGGAGATGGCGTCTGCAATGCTGGAACTGCGGTGAAGTTGGTCACATGCAGAGACGCTGTACTCAACCAAAAAAACAACCGGTTGAGCACCAGGAAAACTAAAGCAAGTCGACGTAAGGAGGCGAACGTCGACAGCACAACGTAGTGCCCCGGAGATTATTATCCGTGCTGCATCGTCAATGGGAAGTCTGGACAGCATTTATATCGATGGTAGAATTAATGGTAGGGTTGTCCGATTACTTGTGGATACAGGAGCAACAAGAACTATTGTGAGACCAGATTTGGTTGGTCGTGGAAAAATGCTACCTGTATCGGTGTGTCTCCGAACGGCAAGTGGTGAGAAGATTGGTACTCACGGAGAGACTGCCGTTATGTTGACAATTGGGGACAAATTAATTAATCATCGAGTGTTGGTAGCTGATATTACAGAGGAAGTGATCTTGGGAATTGATCTCATGAGAGAATATGGGTTTCACGTAAACATGAAAGAAAATGTGCTTCGGATAGATGATGATGAGATTCCATTTCAAGGTACGAGTAACCAGACGATGCATGTTCGAATGATTTGCGATATGAAAATACCCGAGAAAGCGGAAATGATAGTAATGGGACGCCCGGATGGTACGCTTCGGGAAGGACAAGTATGCATGATGGAAGCAACTGAATCGGGAATGGGTCAGGAGGGATTACTAATTGGAAGAACGCTGGTAAAGTTTCGAAATATGGTACCAGTAAGGGTGCCGGAAATGTGAATTGTGTGCCTCTGCAAATAACCCGGTCTCAAAACGGAAAGCCCCAATGAGACAGTATAACGTGGGGAATCCTTTTGAGAGGGTAGCCATTGATATAGCTGGTCCGTTTCCTGAATCAGAGAAAGGAAATAAATACATCTTGGTTGCAATGGATTATTTTACCAAATGGCCGGAGGCATATGCTATACCTAACCAAGAAGCCGAAACGGTTGCAGATGTACTAGTCAGGGAGTTGTTTTGTCGATTTGGAGTTCCGTTGGAATTACACTCCAATCAAGGTCGAAACTTCGAATCAGTATTGTTTCAAAATGTCTGCAAGCATCTTGGAATCAGGAAGACTAGAACCACGCCACTTCATCCCCAATCGGATGGAATGGTTGAAAGAATGAACAGGACGTTAGGGAAGTACCTGGCCAAAGTTGTCTCTGAACATCAACGAGACTGGGACCAATATCTGCATTTGTTCCTACTGGCGTACCGATCTTCGGTACATGACAGCACAGGGTACTCGCCCGCTTGCGTAATGCTAGGACGTGAATTGCGGCTACCATGTGATCTTCAGTTTGGATTTAAACCTGGAGAAGAGATCGCAGGTGAAGATTACGTTAGTAAGCTTCGTGAAAGATCAAATAGTATTCACGAAAACGTCCGAAAGAATATACAGGCAGCAAGCGATCGAATGAAATCACAATATGACACGAGAGCACAAGAAGGTGGTTATCAACCGGGAGATTTAGTGTGGCTGTACAATCCACAAAGAAAACGTGGATTGTCGCCAAAACTACAAAGACAATGGGAAGGGCCGTACGAAGTGTTAAAAAGGATTAATGATGTAGTGTACCGGATCAGAAGATCCTCGTGGTAAACCAAAAGTGGTACACTTTGACCGTTTAACATCCTACGCTGGCAACAACCAGGAAGACTCGAATAATGATAATGGTGTTCGGCAAGTTATTAATCATGAGCCAAATGTAGATTTTGAGAGTTTTATGGCGGCGTATGGTGGTTCCGCTAAAGCGAGATTTGGCGTTGTTGTTGAAAACAGCAAGATCTGTTTAGAGCACCAGAAGAGTATTCCTTGCACATTGCGTAGCTCAAGATTTGGCAATGTCAAGGGGAATAGCTGTTGTTTTAAGAAAAGTTTGGATGTGTGGATGAATTAGTACAACAGCAGCCAACTGTAGGAAAAGCTTTGGTTCTTCAAGATAAAAATCGTTATGTTTACTATCTGGTCACCAAAATTCTTCATGGCAAAGACCTAGTTATGGACATCTATGGGAGGCTTTGCTAAATCTTAAGGCGCAGATGATGGAAAATGGAGTAACAAGACTAGCGATGCCCAAGTTGGGCTGTGGACTGGATCACTTAGATTGGAGGATAGTCCGAAATATGCTAGAAGTAGTTTTCCAGGAACCAACGTCCAGGTCCTTGTTTGTTGTTTTCAACCGGTTGCCTACCAAGACCAAGAAAAGAGTGTTGACTGTTATTTCCAACGACGTGGTGGATGCACCAGAGGAGATAGCTGCCGATACCGTCATCAGTCATCGAATTGGCGCCAAAATGTATCTACAGTTACGAGACGTAACGGTTTTAAAGAGGGGGCAGTGTTGCGAGCTACTACTAGGCAACCCATCAAACACACAAGCGCTGTAGACTCTGCATACCTTTCAGGATACGAGAATTCTTTCAGCAATCAATTACATACAAACGCTCGAGGCACGGCGTATTCTCAAGGATTCCAGAATTGTTCTAGAAATTACGGAGCATGAGTCATCCTTGTAATCCAGAGTATATATAAGACCGCTAATGAATGCAAGAGTTAGTCTATTCTTGAATGTCTAATCTAAATTATATCGTGTAAAGTAATAGTAGTTTGGAGCTTTAGAAGTATATATAAACGTGATATGCTGTGTCTAATGTACATGCAGCTTGTTGTAGTATACATAAATAAATAGAAGTGCATAAACAAATAGTTGTGTTAATGGTTAATGGACCTATGATAGAGAAGTTAGTTTAAGAAGATATTAGTGCTTGTAAATTCATTAGTGTAATAGTGCTTCATTGTTAAGTGGACTGAAAACATCTGTAAACAAGGCATATACTGTTAATTAGACTTGTGAACAGTGAGTAATAAAGACATTTATTATTACTTGTTTTGAATTAAGGAAACGCGGTAGCAGTAGCTCGTTACATTATTGTACTTAAGAAAACTAGACATCAACCACGACATAATATAAATAGTTGCCATAGCGACTATTAGGACAAGATTTGCCAGGCCCTTTATGATATACTTAAAGGTATTTTGTGGTCCTCAACCAACAATAACATGTTTAGTTAATAAATATACATATTTTTATATATTATTGTTCTTCAATTTAGTACGTTTCTTGGCTGTAGTAAGCCAAAGCCTTATATTTATGTTCAATATCTGCTTGCGTGTATTGGTGGACACATTCTACAACTCCCGAGTTTTAAACTAGATTAAATACAGAATGTAAATTTCAACAATACATACCTATGGCTCTTACGATTGTTAACACTAAAAAGTTGTCTTTCTTTTTGAAACCAATCCAGCTATAGTTTAACATTAATTCGTTGGAAAACATTTTTGCCATGATTTGCTTTACCATCACTTTAGAGTTGATGCCACCAATTTTAGCCAGTTCTAATATCTAAAACAAAATAACATTAAAATATTTTTTAATACTCCAATAAATAATCTTCGCACTTTAGAGAAAAGTCAAATTTATGCACTATATCTTGTATTTTGCTGGTTTTTCACTTTCAGGCTTGTTGTCCATACTAGTCAATGTACGTTATTCTGTTATTACAAATATACGCTTAATTGTTCAATACACGTAGTCAATAAATGTTATTGCTCTACATTAACTTATTCTATTATTCAAGAATACGCATCTTACTTTATAATAGCCAAAGTAAACTGTTGAATTGCTCTTGTATTTGCCTGTATCTTGAATTCAATATCCCCTTCGGCGCATGCTTGAATAGAATAACATTGCCTCGTGTCGAAGCTTATTTTGCATTCTCAGATGTAATCCGATATACCATGATGATTATCAAGGGCCTGCAGGTTTTAATTAAACCATGCTAGCCCCAACAGATACAATGGAGTCATACTTGCATACCATGGGTTTAGTTTTAGTTGTAGCATCGAACCTAAGATGCTTGTAAATATATTTCTACGTCGTATAACGAAATCACTCTAAATTCTATAGTTTCCACGTTTTATTTTAGACGCAAGTTTTAAGTCCTTTAGAGTTTTAAAGATAAAGTACCAAGTATTGGAATATGGTACAACGGTATCGGTATTACTCCAGTCATTTTCCTAATATATTATTGCCCATGATTTACCCACAAAATATAAATAGTAATCGTGGTCTACCCATTCCACCGCTAATTAAATTGTGTATCGCTTTACGATATTTTGCAACAGGCAGTTTTATCGGGTAAGAGTAAAATAAGATGGCAAAACTTGTTTAAAGAACTACATAATATTTTAGAGAGTGTGTGGTGATCTCGTTAACATCAGCCAGTCATCTGTTAGTAGGGTTATATCAGAAGTAAGTACCAAGTTGGCCAGAAATCTAAATGAAATTATAAAATTTCCAAGAGATGAAGATAGTTTTAGAATACTAAAACGACAATTCTATCAACTTGTACACTTTCCAGGGGTAATTCCGTGTGTTGATGATGCTGAAGTGTTTCGTAATAGAAAGGGATGGATGTCCTTAAACGTTCAAGTGGTAGTTGGTCCACAACAGAAAATATTGGACATAGTTATTAGATGGCCAGAATCTGCTCATGATAGCAGAATCTTCAATAACAGATACAACACAGCACATATTCGAACGCGAAATGTGGTGGAACGTACGTTTGGTATATGGAAAGGTCGCTTTCGTTGTCTGGTTGGGGCTATTCAACTGGACCTTCACAATTCTATAAAGGTAATCGCAGCTACTGCAGTTCTGCACAATATTGCAATTGAACATCGATTACAATTTGTGGAACAAGATTTTGTGCCTGAAAACCACATCCCTCAAGTTCCTGCTCCAAATGCTGCAAGGAAAATTGCAATAAGAAATTCTTTTATGAATCGACGTTTTGCGTAAAGTTGTATTTAAAATAAAATGCTTTGAAGATACATATTTTATTTAATTTAAAAAATAATAATTATTTGATACACATTAAAAATCTGTATCATCTGCCAATAACCTTTTGGTTTTAATTTTCTCTAGTTTTAAAATTTCCTTTGCTATTTGAAGCCTAATATCTTGCTCTTCAACTTTCAATTGTTGCTCCTTCATTTTTAGTTCGTGTAGATCCATATCTTGCTTTTTCAAATTCTCTGTGCGTTCTACACGTTTCTCTAGCTCGATTTCAATAGCTGTACCCCTAGCATAATATTTCCTGGTTTTTTCAGGGGTTTGAGCATTGTCAGAATTTGTGTTTCCTGGCTCTGCGCATATTAAATTAGTAAAAGAGTAAGGGCAAATAAATACTACCTGTATAATTGTCATTTAAATTATCTTTTCCCTTTTCAGTTTCAACTTCTACAGTAGTATAATCGTGTTCGTTTCAAATGATCATTTGTCAAATCGATGGTGCACGAGAGGATAATACCTGTGCATCACTAAAGTCTAAGTTGATTATCCTTCATCTCATTAATTTCAATCCGTAGTATCAATTGCATAGATACTCATCCTCAGATGGTGGTAGATAAGGCCCACCGCTACAGTTATAATATTTATATATCTAATACTTTGGCTTATAGCCGTGATTTTGGGTCTTCCTATCTATATCTGACATAAGTCAAAAACTTGACAATTTCAGATATGATTGACAAAAATGCTAAACGTAATTGAAAGTTAGGTTTATATATGGTACTAGTACACGATTTAGATTTGTAAATTTTCCTTATATATATATATATATATATATATATATATATCATATATATATGTTCTGACCAACACCAATGTGTTAAATTATTTAAAAATAAAATATAAGTAAGTATAATAATGTATTCTAAAGTACCAATCTTTACCAAATGCCTTAAATTTATCCAAACAAAAACGAGAAAAAACTTAACAATTAAAACCAAACCAACTACTAAAAATCAGAGCCAACAATACAAAAGGGACGACTTCTATACACCAAATCCACCAAATTATACAATGTGAATGATAAAACGTTTATTTTTGTAGTTGGGATTAATACGAAGTTGGCGCAAACAGTAAAGAAATAAAATATTTTAGTTATTTTAGTAATACCATCTGCTTTTCCATATGTCAATCGCAAAATGAGGACCACTCACTTAAGTGACTAATTTAAAAGCGTTTCTGAATACGACTCGATGATAAAGGAAACACTAACCCTAACTTGAGTGAAAAATGAGTGTAACGTAATGTAAGATTAAGTGAAAGATGAGTGTTGTCTATGAATTCCACGCTTAGTCTTCTTAGCAACACTAAACACGACTATAAGTTATTTATTACAATTTTGTCTATTTATGTATTCTACAAGCTGGCGGTACAATATACACTTCACATAACACAAATTTATATTTACTCTTGGACTTTCAAAAGCATATACTTAATTAACTTTACACGAGATGATTTATATACGACATTTAGATATAGACTAACTCTGTACTTTATCAGCGGTCTTATATATACCCTGAATTAAAAAGGATGATTTATACGGTATATGCTAGAAAGTTCTAGGCTTTTGTAGTATATACATTGCTTACGGCGCTTGTGTGTTTGATGGGTTTGAAACAAATTTTCTAACTAAGGCCTGACACTACTACTACTAGTGGCTTCAACTCGCCTCACACATAGGCACTAGTGAAACGATTGCCCCAAAAGGCCTCACGTTGCCGGCACCAGTGAAACGTTATTATTCAAAGGCCTACTAAACACTACTTTATTAACACCATACTTCAAGTTAGGTGTCTGCAAAACGAAATCTTCCGACGTAACTAGGGTCTATTCCTGGGGTAGAGCTATGAGCAATGGGGGTAAGTCGAAATCTGTAGGGGTTACACTTAACAAAAAAACAAACAGGCGCCACCAAGTCCAAATTGATTTATTTTAGGGCATAGCAATTTTTAAGGGCGGACTTGGAGACCCAAAAAAGAGATCGCCTTCGTTGATACACAAACTTGTCTTAACAGAATAAGACGCTGTTCCTGTAAGAAAGAATAATAATTAAGTCACATAAACAATGGGAACACTATTTGCGTCCCTCAAGTATACCTAAAAGTATAGAGAATATTTTCTGCATAATGGGATCATAAAATTTAGTTCTTATTGCTTTTTGTTTACCAAGTCTGATCAGACTAGATCAGAATAAAAAAACTTTAAATGAAGAATATTAATTTACTAATAAGAATTTTCTTTGTTTCAGCAAATAAAATATCATTGTAATTAAATAAAAATAAAAATTTGAAGTACTTGCAAAATGGTAGTAAGGGTTATCAACTGATCCTTACTCAAATATTTTATAATTCTATGTAACTAAAAATGCTAGAGTTTCTTTATAACCCAATCAGATCTGTGTGAGTCATTTACAAATGAATATACGAAATTTTCTCATTAATTTAACAAAGTTAAAATTAGTTTGAAGTCAAAATAATCACCAAGATATTCTCTAATGTTATCAATAGTGGTTGTACTAAAATGCTAAACATGTGTTAGCCATTGGGCAATTGTTGACGGCATTGTTCAAATAAACAGGTGACGTAATAGCAGCTGTTAATTTACGTTGCAGCCATATGTAGTCACATCTTTACAAAACTAAGTGAAATCAAATTTTGATACTGGGGAAAACCAGCTTATTTACAGGTAAACTGAATAATAATTTTGTACGTCTAACAAACAAAATGAAATAATGTACTTTCAGAAGGAAGTACTCAGGAAATCTTAATTCTATTACGAACCCAAGACCAGCTGTTGTCGTTGGATGTAATGGAAACTACCGCAGTGCGGGAACAGCAACTAATTATACTTGCTTTCCATGCTTTAACACAGGTGTAGGAGCAAAGGATTCCTTACTTGGATCACGGCAGCATTACTTCGTAACGTAATCTTCCGTTGTCTAAATTTATTTACTAATATAATTTTTCATTGCGTAGCCAACAAATTAAGATTTCTAAATTGTAACTTCAAAGGGATCGTGTTGTCTCAAATTTTACAGTTGCGATTTTCGACGTGGCGTGCGATATCTATGTTATCCATGCAGTTTTCTAATCTCTCGTTGCGATTTCAGATGTGTCGTTGCGAGTTCAAATGGGTCGTTGCGAGTTCAAATGGGTCGTTGCGCTAAATAAATTTTGTAAATTAGCTAATATGATAACGAATATACAAAATGTGGATTAGGTACTAACCGTTACTCAGGAAGTGTTTCACAAACATAGAGCGACTCGGAGGTCACTCGTCATTCTCTTAGAATGCATGTTTACGCTGCTTTTAACTATCGACGAGTGCGCTCGCTGCTTTCTTGCATGGTGGGAGGTTCCGGATTTTAGTTCTCGGACCTCTCACGCGCGCGCCAGTGGCTGTGAAATTACACCGAACTCGGAAACAACTCAACTAATAATCCTTGATATTATAACACTATAAAAGTTTGATTGTTACTCGAATATTTATTTTAATTAATAGAGGTATTTTAATATTCATTGCACGTTTAATGAATGGATTCTCTTACTGCAAAAATAAAATTGTTACACTACCTCTTTCCTAAAAGAAAAAAATTTTTTCTTAAGAAAAAACTTCAAATTTAACTAATACAAAAAAATTTTTTACAACAATACTAGCCTTTCCTACCTTCCTAACCAACTATGCAATTTTATAAATTTATTCAAATGGGGGGGACAAATATTTACAAATGAGTGTGTTGGTAACTACGCGTACCTGACGTCCATCGGGAGACAAAATCGGGGAGTCACAATCGGTAATAATCAAAATTGGGAGGGGGTCAAATTAGAGAGTCAAACACTCCACGGGACAAAAGAATTTAAATTTACAAAATTTCTTGACTTGAGATTCTTACTTCTAACAAGGCTAATATTTCTTACCTCTAACCAAACACTTACAACTTACTTCTAATTTCAAAAAAAAACTTCACTTCCAGGAGCTCATTTAGCTCTATTTACAAAAAAAACAGGAATGCTTCCTCATCAGAACAGCATTACCATTCAAAATATCATCACTATAAGGTGAGAATCAAAGGAAATACCCTACTAATAGGTCTAAATTTAAGCATCATCACAAGGTGATAACCAAAACAAAAGTGCCCCAATTATAAGGTTACTCATCAAATTCAAATACAAATTATTATCACTTTATCGCAAAGAGATAATCAAAGCAAAGGTAACCTAACCATAAGGTTACTCATCAAATTCAAATACAAATTATTATCACTTTATCGCAAAGAGATAATCAAAGCAAAGGTAACCTAACCATAAGGTTACTCATCAAATTAAAAATACAAACATCATCACCTCATCGCAAAGGGATGATCAAAACAAAGGTAACCTAACCATAAGGTTACTCATCAAATTTCAAACCCAAAATAACCCAGTTAGGGTTGTAGAATCCTACACCCTACTGATCATCCTATCACTAATTGCTAACGAACAACTGATCTCATTAGTGATGGACCAAACGGTGAAAATCACCAAGTCAACTTTGACCTTATCAAATCTAAGAACTTCTAACGGTCAAAAGGAACAAGGGAAAGAACAATTCATTCTCTCCACCTTGACATGTAGAAATCAGGACCAATAGTTAAATAGCCCACCTACTTCTACATTGTAAGGATATCTGTCAAAGACATCCTCCAAACACATCTCCGAGCAACGCGCGAGCAAAACGACCAGCGTGCACCAAGGCACACCTCAAACTTACAAAATTCACAAAATCTCAAACCACTTACTTCACTCCTCAAACAAAATACTCAATATTAGTGGACCGACACTAAATCAAGAATTGGAACAAAACAAAACAAACCACTACGTCATTACTTAATATCAAAGAGATGATCGGATCTGAATTAATCGTCAGGATCATCATTTTCATTTGGATCTGATACTCCAATTGGTTTCAAGTCCTTCACGTGCCATTTCCCTGCTCTTGTTCCATCTTCGTTTTCTAACTCATATACTAAACTGGAATGTTTTTTCCGAATTTTACTCATAACGAACTTAGGAGCTAACTTAGCGGAAAATTTATCACTAGCACTCGAGAGGACCTTATTAGTTCTCCAAACATACTCTCCGACTCGGAATGAAATGTCTCTTCTCCGAAGATTGTAGCGTTTACACGAACGTTGATAAGCTACATGCAAATTTTCACGGACATTTCTAAAAATATCAAACAAAAGTTGACGATCCAAAACATAAGAAGGTCTACTACTGGAGACGACATCAACATCTTCACCCGGTATAAAATTATCATTATAAGCTTTTCCACTTAACTGCTTTGAGGAGCATACACAGCATTGTACCACATCTCTTGGATCTCGTACCTTGCACACAAAACTTCAAAAACATGTCCAATCAACTGTGGACCATTATCACGAATAACAAATGGTGGTATTCCGTATGCAAAAAAAATACTTTTTCTTCTAAGAACTTCTCAATCAAATGTGCTGTGGCACTTCGCAAAGGTTGCAAAATCGAATATTTCGAAAACCAATCACCAACAACTAAAAGCCATCCACCTGCTTATGAATCATCAATAAAAAACTAATCATGACAATAGCTAACAAAAAAAATCAGTGTTCAGGTACACTCTCATCCTACTACAAATCGAACTGTCGAAACAACTATAAAGCTTCACAACGCCTAAATATGCTAGAGTGACAAACCCTCTACGAGTCTCACCTAGACTAACAATACCAAAAATTTACATCAAATCAAAAAAAGATGCAAAAAAAATTCTAGAGCGCCTAACTCACCTCGAGTCTCGTCTAGACTTACGCAATGCCGAGCGACCAACTCTTCCTGAGTCTCGTCTGGACTGACATACTGCTGAGCGACCAACCACGACGACAAGTTCCGCCTAGACTAAATTGCGTTGCAATGCCGATCTAAACAAAATCTGCTAACAAAATCAAAAACGTGCTTATGCACAAAGAGCAATTCTCAAACGACACAACGACAGCTCACTCCAATGTACCTTCAAAATAGAATCTCTAGCCTTATCATCAAATTTCGACAAAGATGTTCTTTATTGACTCAAACAAATCAAACAACAGGCTTATCAGCTTCTTTAGCTGACAGTCTTCCTAAAATTTTCCTCAAAACTGGTTTCTCACCACTACTCCCGTTCTTCTTTAAGCAGACAAACAATTCGGAATATCCGACATGATTACAAAAGCCTAATGGAATCAAACTGAAAGATCTAAATGATCTGAACTTTACAAAATGATCAAAACAAATTGTACTACTAAAGGTAAAAATCAAAAAATGTTTTTGGTAAAGTTATTTTTGCCAAAACAATATCAAAAAATTTAAGGGTCAAAAAAAATTAAAGTCAAAAGTAAATTTGGCCAAGTTAATTACTTGACTGTATTGGGATTAACGTTACGACCAATCCTTTATCAAAAGCAAACCAACAAATCTAACTGTCAAATAAACTTTAAGTAAACAAATTTCGAGCAGAATAATTTTGGGACAAATAGATTTCAAAGCAAAATAAATTTTAAGCTAACAAATTTTAAAGCAAATTAAATTTTTGAATAAACAAATTTCGAAGCAAAATAAATTTTGAATAGACTATTTCAAAGTAAAATTATTTTTGAACAAACAAGTTTCAGAGTAAAAATAATTTTTAAACGAACGAATCTCGAAGTAAAATTAATTTTGAATAAACAAATTTCGAGGTAAATCAAATTATGAACAAACAAATTTCGACGCTAATTAAATTATGAACAAACAAATTTCGAAGTAAATCAAACTATGAACAAACAAATTTCGAAGCCCCAAACGTTGAACAAACAAATTTCGACGCCCCAAGCGTTGGGCGCTAGTGAAACAAATTTTCTAACTAAGGCCTGACACTACTACTACTAGTGGCTTCAACTCGCCTCACACATAGGCACTAGTGAAACGATTGCCCCAAAAGGCCTCACGTTGCCGGCACCAGTGAAACGTTATTATTCAAAGGCCTACTAAAACACTACTTTATTAACACCATACTTCAAGTTAGGTGTCTGCAAAACGAAATCTTCCGACGTAACTAGGGGTCTATTCCTGGGGTAGAGCTATGAGCAATGGGGGGGTAAGTCGAAATCTGTAGGGGGTTACACTTAACAAAAAAAACAAACAGGCGCCACCAAGTCCAAATTGATTTATTTTAGGGGCATAGCAATTTTTTAAGGGCGGACTTGGAGACCCAAAAAAAAGAGATCGCCTTCGTTGATACACAAACTTGTCTTAACAGAATAAGACGCTGTTCCTGTAAGAAAGAATAATAATTAAGTCACATAAACAATGGGAACACTATTTGCGTCCCTCAAGTATACCTAAAAGTATAGAGAATATTTTCTGCATAATGGGATCATAAAATTTAGTTCTTATTGCTTTTTGTTTACCAAGTCTGATCAGACTAGATCAGAATAAAAACTTTAAATGAAGAATATTAATTTACTAATAAGAATTTTCTTTGTTTCAGCAAATAAAATATCATTGTAATTAAATAAAATAAAAATTTGAAGTACTTGCAAAATGGTAGTAAGGGTTATCAACTGATCCTTACTCAAATATTTTATAATTCTATGTAACTAAAAATGCTAGAGTTTCTTTATAACCCAATCAGATCTGTGTGAGTCATTTACAAATGAATATACGAAATTTTCTCATTAATTTAACAAAGTTAAAATTAGTTTGAAGTCAAAATAATCACCAAGATATTCTCTAATGTTATCAATAGTGGTTGTACTAAAATGCTAAACATGTGTTAGCCATTGGGCAATTGTTGACGGCATTGTTCAAATAAACAGGTGACGTAATAGCAGCTGTTAATTTACGTTGCAGCCATATGTAGTCACATCTTTACAAAACTAAGTGAAATCAAATTTTGATACTGGGAAAACCAGCTTATTTACAGGTAAACTGAATAATAATTTTGTACGTCTAACAAACAAAATGAAATAATGTACTTTCAGAAGGAAGTACTCAGGAAATCTTAATTCTATTACGAACCCAAGACCAGCTGTTGTCGTTGGATGTAATGGAAACTACCTCGCAGTGCGGAACAGCAACTAATTATACTTGCTTTCCATGCTTTAACACAGGTGTAGGAGCAAAGCGGATTCCTTACTTGGATCACGGCAGCATTACTTCGTAACGTAATCTTCCGTTGTCTAAATTTATTTACTAATATAATTTTTCATTGCGTAGCCAACAAATTAAGATTTCTAAATTGTAACTTCAAAGGGATCGTGTTGTCTCAAATTTTACAGTTGCGATTTTCGACGTGGCGTGCGATATCTACGTTATCCATGCAGTTTTCTAATCTCTCGTTGCAATTTCAGATGTGTCGTTGCGAGTTCAAATGGGTCGTTGCGAGTTCAAATGGGTCGTTGCGCTAAATAAATTTTGTAAATTAGCTAATATGATAACGAATATACAAAATGTGGATTAGGTACTAACCGTTACTCAGGAAGTGTTTCACAAACATAGAGCGACTCGGAGGTCACTCGTCATTCTCTTAGAATGCATGTTTACGCTGCTTTTAACTATCGACGAGTGCGCTCGCTGCTTTCTTGCATGGTGGGAGGTTCCGGATTTTAGTTCTCGGACCTCTCACGCGCGCGCCAGTGGCTGTGAAATTACACCGAACTCGGAAACAACTCAACTAATAATCCTTGATATTATAACACTATAAAAGTTTGATTGTTACTCGAATATTTATTTTAATTAATAGAGGTATTTTAATATTCATTGCACGTTTAATGAATGGATTCTCTTACTGCAAAAATAAAATTGTTACAGGTTGCCTAATAGTAGCTCGTAACAGTATTATATGTACCGTCTGAATGAATTGCTGCAGCTACTGTTTCAGTTATAGTACCAGCTAAAACAATTAAAATATTATTACATAAACAGTACACTAATGGAATGTGTTTATTCTATTGAACTTGAATTTATATGGAGTAACGGTTCAGTCACACAGACCGCAAGTGTAACCCTCCATCTGGATCTTCAGCTAATTACATATAATGGTTCAATGAAATAAAGTCTAAAAAGCCAAAACATTTCACTAACGTTACAATATATATAATCTATACTTTAAACTTACAAAACTAATGTTTTTGGGGAAATATATAACTAGTTAAAAAGAAAAATTTTTCTACAAACTTGTTTACTTCAGCAGAGTAATTGTGATTAAGTTGGAAACCAACGAAAAAGAAATGCATTCTGAAACTTCTCAGATTCATAATTGTAAGGCTACAGTGATAGAATAGATTTAAATTATCTGCCACCTACACGAATTTTTCATTACATAAGCTGCATAAAAAATGTAATGAATAATATAACAAAATGTTAGTTGTCATTTTACATTTAATTTTAATGATTCTTTATGAAATTGGCTGAAAAACAGATTTCCAGTTATTACATAAAAATTAATTATTATCTGTTATAGTCCCGCGCAACCCTTATGCGCCACAAGTTGGCAACACTGATACGCTCCCCGTTAACAATATTGCGCAATAATAATAATATTACGACATAATTACGTGTCAATTGTATCACATACCAAATGTGTTTATAATGATACCATTGGCACTCGAAAAAATAAATAAATCGAGGTACTCACTTAAAACGCTCCGTTCAGCTCAAATTCAGAGTCCTTGGGTGTTGTTGGTTACATCTAGCCCTCATTGAAGTCAGATTAATTTGTCTTTCCTCTTTGTCGTCTGTAGCAGTACGGTAAGGAACAACCAGGTAAGGAACTACTCCCTGTATGTTTGTTGTGGTTTGTTTAGTATGTAGGATGTAGGTTGTCTTTATCTCTGTCTCTTATCGTTCCTTACCTGTTCTTCTTAATCTTCTTTGGGTATTAAACCACTCATAGTTTTTAAAATTATCTTTATTAACGAAACGTTAATAAAGATAATTTTAAAAACTATGAGAAACTAAAAGAGAAAAGACAAGAAAAAAACGACACAGGTAAACCTCACTGTTTGACGTTTCGTTGGCTAATAATCGTCGTGTCGGAAACCGCGCCCTTATTTCCTCACTCCACGTCTGCGCATTCTCTTGCGCCGACGTAACTGTCCAGGATAGCGAAAATGAACAAGTTAAATAACGATATAATAAGCGCCAGGCTCAAATAGGTGTTTTTATTAAAATAATAAAAAGTGAAACACATTACAAGTTAACCTACAAAGGCGCAAAAGTAGATTGACAACGGCAATTGTCAAATACTTTAAACTTTGCACTACCAACGTATAAATATTAGTCGTCATTGTCGCCAACATAATTTTTTATTACGACTATTTTTATACATATATACTGTTGATTGAGCAATCAACGTACATACATTATATTATTATTACTTTACTTATCTATATGTACAAACATGGCAGATAATTGTTAAAATTATGAAAATAATATATTAAATTATTATTGAGTATTATGTAATATTCTAATAATATTCTATAAATCTTGGTGTAATGAATATTCTTAAAATAGAAGTAATTGGAATATGGTCATCTAATATTAATATATTCTATAAATTTTGCACATCATATATTTCAAAAAAGGAAAGTTTGAAATATTCTGGTAAAATATATTAAATTAATAAGTACTATGTAATTATTCTAATAATATTCTATAAACCTTAGTATTGAATGTTCTTACAGTAGAAGTAACTGGAATGTTGTCATATAATTAGTATACTCTATACACATTCTCTGAATAATCCATAAAAAATATTCTGGGATGCTTTCTAGTGTTAGGGTTGAGGCTCAAATTGTTGCAGTACATTAAGTAAGTGTCTTTTCTTAAACGAAACCGGTCAAAAAAGTCACAAATCGTATATATTTCAGAATACTTTTCCGTATTCTGTAAATTTTTGGTCGACGAAGAACCATAAACTCTTCCTCTGAGGAACTTGAACCTGATGATGTATCGTTTAGGTTCATTGCAATGCACAAAAATAATAAATATGAAATGAGAATATGGCAAACCGGAAGAAAGAAAATGAAAATTGACAGTTTGCGATTTTCTAAAGCTGCTTTAAGAACTTAAATGTCAGGTTTTGGCTGTTTAAGTATAAAGTAACTTTCACACTAAAGTTCCTTTAAAACGTTGTTATGAAATGAGATTTTATTTTAAGGGACCTTTTATAGTTAAAGTTGCCTTTAAATTAATTATGAAATCGGCCATAAAATTTAACTAGTTGCAAAAGACATTGCCTATGGCTTTAAACGATAAACTAAAACAACCAACTTGTCAATATTAATTTAGCTGCATAATAATCTACTTCCCAGTGATGTACAGTAATGGTAAAAGCTAATTTAAATACCTAACGGTTGTTCAACTATGCACGCACTAAATTTAATTCTTCTTCCAAATTTAACGTATAAACAACCAACAGTTAAACAAAAGCCCACGTTAGTTTCTTTTTGAATAAGTCCTTGAAGCTCAACACAAATTGACTTGATTATAGGAATGCATTTTTGCAAATGGGCATTCTTTTGCAAGCAAGTGCACTGTATGTAAATGAACTGAGGGACAAAAGGTAGGATTTTTAGATTATTTTTTTCTAATGCAGAATAACCATATATTTCAAACAAATGGGAGTTCATCAATATGGTACAACACATGTTTCTGTAAAAGACTTTTGCATGTTGCAGAATAATCACAATTATTGCATGCGAATGGAGGATTGTTAGTGTGCAACTTCATATGTTTTTGTAAAATATATTTTCTTGATGCGGCATAATTACACAACGTGCAGGTGAATGGACGTTCGTTGGTGTGTGAGTACATGTGTATTTTTAAACTACCTCTATGTAATGCGGCGTAATTACACAAATTGCATGCGAATGGACGTTCGTTAGTGTGGGACTTCAGATGTATTTTTAAACTACCTTTATGTGATGCCGCATAATTACACAAATTGCAAACGAATGGACGTTCGTTAGTGTGCGACTTCATATGTTTTTGTAAATTACCTTTCTGTGACGTGGCATAATTACACAAATTGCATGAGAATGGACGTTCGTTCGTGTGCGACTTCAGGTGTATTTTTAAACTACCTTTATGTGATGCGGCATAATTACACAATTTGCATGCGAATGGACGTTTGTTAGTATGCGACTTCAGATGTATGTTTAAACTACCTTTATGTGATGCGGCATAATTACATAAATTGCATACGAATGGACGTTCGTTAGTGTGCGACTTCAGATGTACTTGTAAATGGCCTCTATGTAAAGCAGCATAATTACACAAATTACATATGAATGGACGTTCGTTAGTGTGCGACTTCAGATGTATTTTTAAACTACCTTTATGTGATGCGGCATAATTACATAAAATGTATGCGAAGGGACGTTCGTTAGCATGCGACTTCAGATGTATGTTTAACCTACCTTTATTTGATGCGGCATAATTACATAAATTGCATGCGAATGGACGTTCGTTAAAATGCGACTGCACATGTGTTTTTAAATTCGTTTTTTGTGACGCTGCATAATTACACAAATTGCATACAAATGGACGTTCATTAGTGTGCGACTTCATATGTCTTCGTAAATCACATTTTTGTGACGCGGCATAATTACATAAATTGCATGCGAATGGACGTTCGTTAGTATGCGACTTCATATGACTTAATAAAGTACTTTTCCTTGATGCGGGATAATTACATAAATTGCATCCGAATAGACGTTCGTAAGTGTGCGACTTCATATGTCTTTTTAAACTACTTCTATATAATGCGGCATAATTACATAAATTGCATGCGAATAGACGTTCATTAGTGTGCGACTTAATATGTCTTTTTAAGTTATCTTTACGCAATGCGGCATAATTACATAAATTGCAAGCGAACGGACGTTCGTTGGTATGCGACTTCAAATGTAGTTTTAAACTACCTTCATGTGATGCGGCATAATTACACAATTTACATGCGAATGGACGTTCGTTAGAATGCAACTGCATATGTGTTTTTAAATTCGTTTTCTGCGACGCGGCATAATTACACAAATTGCATACAAATGGACGTTCATTAGTATGCGACTTCATATGTTTTCGTAAATCACATTTCTGTGATGCGGCATAATTACATAAATTGCATGCGAATGGCCGTACGTTAGTATGTGACTTCAGATGTGTGTTTAAACTACCTTTATGTGATGTGGCATAATTACATAGATTGCATACGAATGGACGTTCGTTAGTGTGCGACTTCAAATGTACTTGTAAATGGCCTTTATGTAAAGCGGCATAATTACACAAATCACATATGAATGGACGTTCGTTTGTGTGCGACTTCAGATGTATTTTTAAACTACCTTTATGTGATGCGGCATAATTACATGAATTGCATGCGAATGGACGTTCGTTAGCATGCGATTTCTGATGCATGTTTAATCTACCTTTATGTGATGCGGCATAATTAAATAAATTGCATGCGAATGGACGTTCGTTAGAATGCGACTGCACATGTGTTTTTAAATTTGTTTTTTGTGACGCGGCATAATTACACAAATTGCATACAAATGGACGTTCATTAGTGTGCGACTTCATATGTCTTCGTAAATCACATTTTTGTGACGCGGCATAATTACATAAATTGCATGCGAATGGACGTTCGTTAGCATGCGATTTCTGATGCATGTTTAATCTACCTTTATGTGATGCGGCATAATTACATAAATTGCATGCGAATGGACGTTCGTTAGAATGCGACTGCACATGTGTTTTTAAATTCGTTTTTTGTGACGCTGCATAATTACACAAATTGCATACAAATGGACGTTCATTAGTGTGCGACTTCATATGTCTTCGTAAATCACATTTTTGTGACGCGGCATAATTACATAAATTGCATGCGAATGGACGTTCGTTAGTATGCGACTTCATATGACTTAATAAAGTACTTTTCCTTGATGCGGGATAATTACATAAATTGCATCCGAATAGACGTTCATTAGTGTGCGACTTAATATGTCTTTTTAAGTTATCTTTACGCAATGCGGCATAATTACATAAATTGCAAGCGAACGGACGTTCGTTGGTATGCGACTTCAAATGTAGTTTTAAACTACCTTCATGTGATGCGGCATAATTACACAATTTACATGCGAATGGACGTTCGTTAGAATGCAACTGCATATGTGTTTTTAAATTCGTTTTCTGCGACGCGGCATAATTACACAAATTGCATACAAATGGACGTTCATTAGTATGCGACTTCATATGTTTTCGTAAATCACATTTCTGTGATGCGGCATAATTACATAAATTTCATGCAAATGGCCGTACGTTAGTATGTGACTTCAGATGTGTGTTTAAACTACCTTTATGTGATGTGGCATAATTACATAGATTGCATACGAATGGACGTTCGTTAGTGTGCGACTTCAAATGTACTTGTAAATGGCCTTTATGTAAAGCGGCATAATTACACAAATCACATATGAATGGACGTTCGTTTGTGTGCGACTTCAGATGTATTTTTAAACTACCTTTATGTGATGCGGCATAATTACATGAATTGCATGCGAATGGACGTTCGTTAGCATGCGATTTCTGATGCATGTTTAATCTACCTTTATGTGATGCGGCATAATTACATAAATTGCATGCGAATGGACGTTCGTTAGAATGCGACTGCACATGTGTTTTTAAATTCGTTTTTTGTGACGCGGCATAATTACACAAATTGCATACAAATGGACGTTCATTAGTATGTGACTTCATATGTCTACGTAAATCACATTTATGTGACGGGGCGTAATTACATAAATTGCAAGCGAACAGATGTTCGTTGGCATGCGACTTCAGATGTAGTTTTAAACTACCTTCATGTGATGCAGTATAATCACATAAATTGCATGTGAACGGACGTTCTCCAGTGTGCGACGTCATATGTATTTGTAAAATGTCTTTTCTCGATGCGGTATAATTACATAAATTACAGGCGAACTGACGTTTCTTAATGTACGGCATCATATGTACTTTTAAACTACCTTTGTGTAGTGTAACATAATTACATAAATTGCGTCCAATGGACGTTTGTTAGTATACAACTGTATATGACTTTAAAAGTACTTTTCCCTGATGCGGTATAATCACACGAATTGCATGTAAATGGACATTTGTTAGTATGGGGCATCATGTGTCTTTGTAAATAACTCTTTAGTGATGCGGCATAGTTACATAAAGTGCATACAAATGTAGAAAACTTGTGATGTTGCATTATCACTAAAATTGTATACAAATGTATGTTCGTCAACACGAAAACACATATGAATTCTTAATTTGCTTTTACAACATGCAGAATGTGCAAATAAAAATTATGCAAATAGCCGTTCGTTAGTATGTGAGCACATACGAACTTTAATGAAGCCTTTATAGAGGGAACAATAATTACATAAATTATATGAAAACTAACGTTCCTTAGCACGTGACCGAGCTATATATTGGTAAGTTACTTTTCTGCTGTGCAAATAACATTTCAATGGACGGTACTTAAGGCTGAGAACGTCCATTCGTTAATAAGACAATTATTGTAAATGTACAATAAACACACAAAATCCTGTCTATACAAATAGCGTATTCCAATAATAGTCTACTTTTGGAGGCGAGTTGATTCAATGTTTATAAAGACTTTTCCTCTTAATACGAGACATCATCTCGTACTAAACGATAAATTCTACTAGACATTTTTTACTTCAATCTTGGGTATCGATCGTGTTGTTCACAGGAGATTGTTAAAAGATCTGAATACAAAGGAATCATTTGACTTCATTTAAAATACTTTTTTCTGTAATTACGTAGATATAAATTTACCTTACGGTGTTCTTAACGTACACTTAAAACTTAACAATATCAATAGTTCATTCTAAATAAGAATAAAGTATATGACCTTGTACGCAGTGTGGATTTACATAGCTTAAAATGTTTTTCAATATGTAGGTAATTTGAAACTATACATATTGGTTAGACTTGGTTACACATATTTACACGAGGGAGATATTTGTTGTAATGGATAAGATCTTCCCTAAATTAAATTAATTCGTGGCCCTCCTGCTCCTATAATTGCGTATTTAAATACAACTTTAAAGATTAGAACATACCAAATGTTTAACATAAGACAATATGGTAATATATGACAAAAAAACAGCTCGTAATTAGTTAGCTGTCTGGCATGTTGGCAGCGATTCGCTGCTTAAGCCTTACCATAATATATAATTTAATACTTTTCCGTTTTAATAATAATAACAAATTTAACCAATTTAACACGTTGGCTGCGGCACCAGATATTCTATAAGCACCACTGGTGCGATTCGCGACATAGGACTTGTTCGTGTTAATCAGGTAACATTTCATTTCCTTATAGATAAAAATCATGTAGACATGTTAAAGTTCTTTAACAACCGTCAAGTTGCTAATATCTATGTCGATCTAGGTAGATAAGAAAAGAGTATAGAAGACCTAGACCAAGCTATATTAGTCAAATTACTTGAAATTTAAGTTATGAAGGATAGGTAGAACCTTTTAGACTAGCACAGAAAAGAAGTTAGAGTTGCATCAAATCGACCTTGAGTAAGGCAAATTGTTAGTAGATCACTCGACTAATAATTTGTCAATAAGTAACATCTATGAGGGAATAGTTTAAACAGTCGCAGGGCAAATTTGCTAAATGAAATCATATAGTTATAAATATTTATGGTTCCGGATTGGGACCGTGTCATTTTATAAACTAAGGTCGACGTTTCGCCCACTTTTGTAAGGGACTTCATCAGGACAAGAAAAGAACATAAGTAATAAATTAAAAAATAATAATAAAGATAAGAATGATAATATTAAGTAGACAAGTTAAAGTGTAAAAAGTAGAGTCACTCCTGAACTAACAGACTAACTAGCCCATTCAAAGCCAAAAGGTGTCTTGTGGCGAAGAAACAGGTGAAAGTAGCAAAAGTGGTACTTTATATAGGGCGAGAACTTGATGCATGAGTGATCATGAATAGAGAGGAGTGTCGTAGCGGATCAGTGAACGTCACGGTTCCGCTGTTGTGAACATGGGCTTGTTTTCCAAATAAGGAAAAGGTAGTAGCCATTGTCTTTGTTTAGATTATTAAAATTTTTATTGATTTCTATGGATTCTCTAATTTTTCTATTGTAGAAAATGGAATTCTAGCAATTAGTTTCGTCTTCTTAAAGTTAATGGTATGGCCTGTTTCATGTTGGTGTTCGGCCACCGCTGAGCGATTGTACTGGTTTGTTCTTACGCAACGCTTATGGTCGTTTAGTCTAGTCTGTACTGACCGTCCTGTTTCGCCTATGTATACTAAACCGCAACTGCAAGATATATTATATACACTTAGGGCTTTAAGACTATTTTCGGAATCTTTTAGGTTTGGTAGTATTTGTGAAATTTTATTAGTGGACTTATAGATTGTTTTGATGTTGTGTTTACGTAGAATTTTGCCAATTCGGCCTGTTACTCTGTATGTATATGGAAGGATTGCTAAAGATCGTGTATCGGGATTACAGCGTGGTTTGGAGGTTCGTGTTGGATGCAGATACCCGTTTATTACTCTGCCGATCTCTGATCCGGTACACTACATCATTAATCCTTTTCATCACTTCGTACGGGCCTTCCCATTTTCTTTGTAATTTTGGCGACAACCCACGTTTTCTTTGTGGATTAACCAACCACACCAAATCTCCAGGTTGATAACCACCTTCTTGTGCTCTCGTGTCATATTGTGATTTCATTCGATCGCTAGGCTGTGGACGGGATCGCTTAGATTGGAAAACTACTTCTAGCATATTTCGGACTATCCTCCAATCTAAGCGATCCAGTCCACAACCTAGCTTGGGCACCGCTAGTCTCGTTACTCCATTTTCCATCATCAAGAAGTCCCACTGTGCCCAGTATGCCTTCACGCTCCTACTTAAAATACTAATTTCTTCCCAAGCTGGTCATTGTCCTCTAATTTTCCACTCAATAATACGTCCCAATTCGGCGTCATTCTCCTGGTCTTCTCGTATTCTTTCGGGTTGCCAAGTAGCATCGGTTACCGTCATTCTATGGATGACACTTATTTTTTCTTCCATCTTGGAGCAATGGTTGCAGTCTACCGGACAAGGTCTCCTTGATAGAGCGTCTGCATTCCGTTGGCTAGTTCCTACCCGATGTTCTGTCTCAAAGTCATATTCCTGCAACCGCTTTATCCACCTTGCCATTTGCCTTTCAGGATTTCAAAACTGCAGTAACCATTTGAGTGCAGAATGGTCTGTTCTCAACAGGAATTTACGGCCGTATAAGTACTTATAAAAGTACTCTACAGATTTGACGACGGCCAACAGCTCCCTTCTTGTCACACAGTAGTTCCTTTCTGGCCGCGACAAGACCTTGCTGAAATACCCAATAACTTTTTCTTGTCCGTCTTGCACTTGAGAAAGAACGCCTCCTATAGCTGTGTTACTGGCATTGGTATCCAACACAAATTTCCCCTCCATCCGTGGATAACTCAAAATTGGTGCTGTAACTAGTAGCCGTTTCAGTTGTTCAAATGCACTGTGGCAGTCGTCTTCCAATCATATTCTTTTCCATCTTCGGTTAATTTCGTTAACGGTTTGGCAATGTTCGCAAACCCAAGTATAAAACGTCGGTAATATTGTGCACAATCCTAGAAAACTGCGTAGTTGGTGTATATCTGCTGGTGTAGGCCACTCTTGTACCGTTTTTATTTTGTCAGGGTCAGCTCTTATTCCGGTCTCCGAAACGACATGTCCTAGGTATTTCACCTCTTTTCCAAACAGGTGACACTTTTTGGGGCTCAATGTAAGGTTTGCCTCCGGTAATCTTTGGAATATCTCCTCTAGGTTCCTAAGGTGTTCTTCAAAAGACCGGCCTAACACTATCACGCCGTCTAGGTACACCAGACAAGTCTTCCAAGACAGTCCACGCAGTATTGACTCCATCAATCGTTCAAAAGTAGCAAGTGCATTGCATAATCCAAATGGCATGACCTTGAACTGCCATAATACAGTTCCAATTGTAAACGCAGTCTTTTTTTTATCGTTTGACTCCAAGCCTACCTGCCAGTATCCGCTTTTCAAGTCCAAGGTCGAAAACCATTTAGATCCGGACAGGGTATCCAAGGTGTCATCAATTCTGGGCAAAGGATAACTATCTTTCTTTGTCACATTGTTAAGCCGCCGGTAGTCTACACAGAACCTTGTCGACCCGTTCTTTTTCTTGACAAGCACTACAGGGGATGCCCATGGACTATTTGAGGGTTCAATCGCTCCCTGTTCTTTTATATTGGTGATAATTTGCTCGGCTTCCTTACGTTTTTTCAATGGAAGCCGCCTGGGGTGTTGTCTTATCGGTTGCGCATCTCCAGTATTGATCTTGTGTTGCACAACATTCGTCCTTCCTTTCTCACTGTCATCCAGTGCAAACACACCTCGATATCGTCCGACCACTTCTTTTACCTTGCCTAGTTGGTGGCCTTTTAATTCTTGACACGAAGGTATCAACATATCCAGCAATTTCTGTGAGCAACCGTTAGCTGGTTTATCTTTCGTGTCGTCCACACAACGTTTAATATGGCATACTGGAATGCAACTTTCCACAATCATGTCTTTCTTCAGGGTCACCTTATGCGGATTAATATTCAACACCCTTACTGGTATTATATTTCGAAACTTTACTAGCGTTCTTCCAATCAGTAATCCCTCCTGGCCCATTCCCGATTCAGTTGCTTCCATCATGCATACTTGTCCTTCGCGGAGCGTACCATCCGGGCGTCCCATTACTATCATTTCCGCCTTTTCGAGTATTTTCATATCGCAAATCATTCGAACTTGCATCGTATGGTTACTCGTCTCTTGAAATGCAATCTCATCGTCATCTATCCGTAGCACATTTTTTTCATGTTCACATGAAACCCATATTCTCTCATGAGACCCATTCCCAAAATCACTTCTTCTGTGATTTCAGGTACCCGATGATTAATTAGTTTGTCTCCAATTCCCAACGTTACGGTAGTCTCTCAGTGAGTAGAAATTTTCTCACAACTTGCCGCTCGAAGACATACCGATACAGATAGCACTTTTCCACGACCAACCAAATCTGGTTTCATAATAGTCTTTGTTGTTCCTGTATCCACGAGTAATCGAACAACCCTACCATTAATTCTACCATCGATATAAATGCTGTCCAGACTTCCCATCGACGATGCAGCACGGATGATAATCTTAGAGACACTACGTTGTGCTGTCGACGTTTGCCCCGCCCCTTTACATTGACCTGCTTTAGCTCAACCGGTTGTTTCTTTGGATGAGTACAGCGTCTCTGTATATGATCAACTTCACCGCAGCTCCAGCAACGCAGACGCCATCTCCGCGGTCGTCGTCTTTCTAGCCTTTCCACCTTTTGCTTTTCAAACACACGGTTGATTATTTCGTCTATGCTGTTCTGCGCTTGACCAAGTTTCTCTAAGGCAGACCAAACTTTGTGATTCATTCCGTGTGATGTCTGCTTAGCTGCTTCAAATTCAAGCGCATGAGCCAGTGCGTCATCTAACATTTTGGCCGTGCTAATCTTAGCGCTTGCTGTATTTTGTCATCTTTAACGCCATCCACAAATGTTTGAACAGCCAGTTGTTCGAGAAGCTATCTGGTGCCGTTGGGTATGCCAGTCTAACTAATCTGGCAATGTCAGCTTCGAATTCTTGCAGGCTTTCATTTGTCTTTTGCGGGCGGTTTTTAACTTGTGCGTAGTAAACCTGTTGAAGGTCAGCGTCTCCATATCTCATCTCAAGCTTCGATGTTAAGAGGCCGTAATCATTCTGCTGGTGATCGGAAATCGTTTGTAAGATGTTAAGAGCTTCCCCCCGTAGGGCCACTATTACAAAGATAGCCTTCTTTTCGTTGTACCAACCGGTGGCTATTGCAGCAGCTTCAAATTGTTTCAAATATGTGGGCCAAGGTGTTTTATCATCAAATGTGGGTGGTTTTACTTTAAATTTTAACGGTATTGACTCGCTTCTTTCCATGCTTCTTATTTCTGGAATGTTCTGATTTACCACTTGATTTACTAATTCAAGTGGCCGCGTTGTTAATGAAATCACTTGTTGTTGTAGCCTCATCACATCTTCTTCCATTTTTACCAATTTACTGTCCAACTTTTGCTCAACTGTTTTTACCTGTTCAGTGAAATCTTCTTTCAATGCAAAAAAGCTTTCCATTAATTTTTGTTCTAACGTGGCTGTACTTTTATTCAACTTTTCTTCCATTTTGGTAGCATTTTCACTTAACCTTTCCATTTTTTCAGCATTTTTACTACACTTTTCTTCTATTTTCGCAGCATTTTCACTTAATTTTTCTTCTATTTTCTCAGCATTTTCACAAAGTGTCACTTCCACACCGTATTTAAACTTTTTAAGGGTCGATTCCAGTTCAACTGACCTCACTACGTTTTCATTTAGTGTCACTTCCAGTTTAGACGACCTCTCCTCCATTTTCTCAGCATTTTTATTAAGCTTTTATCTATTTTCGCAGCATTTTCACTTAACTTATCTTCCACACCGGATTTAAAATCCTTAAGGAAATTCATTAAAGTTTCTACGTCCATCTTACTTTGGTTTCTTGTGTTTTTTTTCTTTTAAAGTAATCACTATATACCCTACACAGGCTGACACCAGTGTAGCGGGCTACTACTACCGCGTTTTTACTAATTTAAAACAAGTAATAACAAGAGTCTTTATTACTCACTGTTCACAAGTCTAATTAACAGTATATGCCTTATTTATAGATGTTTTCAGTCCAATTAACAATGAAGCACTATCACACTAATGAATTTACAAGCACTAACATTTTCTTAAACTAAATTCTTAACCATAGGTCCATTAACAGCACTATCACAGCTATTTATTTATTACACTTTTGTCTATTTATGTATTCTACAAGCTGCATGTACATTAGACACGTTCACATGATGTAGGATTTATGTTTACTCTTGGACTTCCAAAAGCTCAACTATTTAACTTTACACGATATAATTTATATTCGACATTCTGATATAGACTAACTCTGTACTTCCTCATAGGTCTTATTTATACCCTGAATTAAAAAGGATGATTTATCCTTCAGTAATTGCTAAAATATTCTCGGCCTATGGAGAATATAAAGTGCTTACGGCCTTTGTAAATTTGACGGGTTGCCTAATAGTAACTCGCAACAATATATAATCTATACATTAAACTTACAGAACTTATGTTCTTGGGGAAATATATAACTAGTTAAAAAAGAAAATTTTTTCTGCAAACAAGACTACAGTAGTAGAATATATTTAAATTATCTGCCACATATACGAATTTTTCATTATATAAGCTGCATAAAAAATCTAATGAATAATATAGCAAAATGTTAGTTGTCATTTTACATTTAATTTTAATGATTCTTTATGGAATTGGCTGAAAAACAAATTTCAAGTTATTTCATAAAAATTAATTATTACCCAACATCATAACTTGGGATTCAACACTTGATTGTGCTTGCGATATAGTGAAATTGTCCATGCTTGATCCACTACTCATAGTACTTCCGTTTATTTTAATACCTTGTATCACCATCACAGGTTCTAAAACAGTAAATTGTTAAAATGAATCAAATTATGAAATTATGTTACCTCGGTACTGCTTTTATCGAGCCTTCACCGATAAAATAAACAACCCTCCAATTTATTTTGCTCTATGTGTGAACTAAAATAAATAACACTATCTGATCAATTCTAATGAATTTTTAGCGGGCCAACCTTTGCCAATATCTAAACTATTAATTAACCTTTTAGCAAGGTTGTCAATTTTTTTACAAAAGTTCGATGGCTACCTCCGCTTGGGCATTTTTACAAACGTTATACTTCTAGTTAAATAACGATATAATAATCGCCAGGCTCAAATAGGTGTTTCTATTAAAATAATAAAAAGTGAAACACATTACAAGTTAACTTACAAAGGCGCAAAAGTAGATTGACAACGGCAATTGTCAAATACTTTAAACTTTGCGCTACCAACATATAAATATTAGTCGTCATTGTCGCCAACATAATTTTTTATTACGACTATTTTTATACATATATACTGTTGATTGAGCAATCAACGTACATACATTATATTATTATTACTTTACTTATCTATATGTACAAACATGGCAGATAATTGTTAAAATTATGAAAATAATATATTAAATTAGTATTGAGTATTATGTAATATTCTAATAATATTCTATGAACCTTGGCGTAATGAATATTCTTAAAATAGAAGTAATTGGAATATTGTCATCTAATTTTAATATATTCTATAAATTTTGCACATCATATATTTCAAAAAAGGAAAGTGCTATGTTATTACTTGGGATATTATTAATTAACAGCCATTAATAATAAAAACACAGTTGTAATAACTTTATTAACTTTAGTGTACAACGCCTGGTCACACAACCATTCTTAATCATGCACGTCAACATAATGTCCTCGTTTTACGAACTGTCGTAAAACCGTCGCTTGCGCGCTCCCCACTCTATACATAACACTCCTTTCCCTTTTAAATAAATTACAAATAGTCTTTAAACCTAATAGGTACAGTTTTGGTTCTAATTGGGCGTTTAAGCTCTACAGGTACTGGATTAGGTTTGTGCGAATTATCAACCATAACTTTTAAATTTGACCAGTCATCCTCAAAACCGGGACACAACGGAGGGTGATTATTATCGCCTAAATAACTTTTTCGCATTTGGTTACGATGAACCAAACGAACTACACCACTTTCTAAACGGACTAAGTAGGTAAGTTTACTAACTATTTCAAAAATCCTACCTGGTATCCATTTCCTTATCTCCTTTTTTGGATTTTTAACAAGAACTTTGTCATTTACAATGTAACGGGAAAACACTTTATTATCCTTATAGGACAACGGATGAAATTTATCATGAGGGTGGATCATGGACAAAGGTGTCCTAACTACATAATTAAACATGATTTGAGCTGGAGTGCGCTTTGTAACAGTACACGGTGTATTACGGTATGTAAATAAACATTTTAGCAGTTTCAGTTCCAAGAAATCATTGCTCCTACTAGAAATTACTGACCTTAGTAACATTCTTTTAATTGTTTGCACCCCACGTTCTGCCAACCCGTTAGAACTAGGGTGGTAGGAGGGGCTATTCCCAGCCTTTATATTATTACTTTCTAAAAACGATTTAAAGGCATAACTGGTAAACGGAGGTCCACAATCGGATATCACCACTTGTGGAAACCCGAAGCAAGCAAAAGCTTGACTTAATTTTTCAATTACTGCTTCAGCAGTAGTATTTTTCATAACCCAACACTCTAACCACTTCGAGTGCTCATCAACTAGTAAGAGAAATTTCCCTTGATGTGTTTCTAAAAAGTCAATGTGCACTCTTTGCCAAGCTTGTGTAGACTTGGACATAGGAATGTAAACTTTCCTTTCACTATCACTTTGGGTAAGTTGGCAACTTTCACAAGATCGAACCATCTTGTCTATATCGTCATTAAGACCCGGCCACCATAAAACTGATCTGGCTATACATTTTGTACGAACAATACCAGTGTGGTCTTCATGAAGTAGGTTTATAACTTTACTTCTTAACGTTGTGGGTATAATTATTCTATTCCCAAACAGAATCGAATTATTTTTAATTGATAGTGCTGTACGAACTTTAAAATATGGTTTAAGTTCGTATTTAACTTTCTTTGGCCATCCTTTAGCAACGTAATTTTTAACTTCCAGTAAAATAGGGTCATGAGCCGTGGCTTTATCAACCTCTCGAAACGAAACAAACTTTTGAGCAACAAAAAAACACTCAATATTTAGACTATCATCAATTAACGTGGGTTGATTAACTGGTAACCTCGATAATGCATCAGCATTAGGGATGTTACTACCCTTTTTATATTTTATAGAGTAATTAAAACCTGACAGTAAAATTGCCCAACGCTGCAATCTTGCCGCTGTAACTGGTGGAATATTTTTCATAGGGTTAAAAATAGTTTGTAACGGTTGGTGATCGGTGACTAAAGTAAAGTGTCTACCGATCAAATATTTTGCAAACTTTTTAACAGCAAAAACAATTGCTAACGCTTCCCGTTCAATTTGGCTATATCCCCTTTCTGTAGGAGATAGAGTGGAGGAAGCAAACAGAATAGGTCTTTCTATTCCATCAACTAACTGAGCTAAAACTGCTCCAACTCCAACGCTACTACTGTCACAAGTCACCACTAACGGTAGTGTGGGATTGTACAGCATAAGTAGGGTTTGTTCAGACAATAAATCTTTGCCTGTTTCAAACGCTTTTTGGCAATCCTTTGTCCATTCAAAGGATACACCATTTCTAGTCAAATTATGTAACGGTTCTAAGATGACTGGTAACTCTCTAGGTAAAAATTTATGATAAAATGTAAGTAAACCCAACCAAGCCTTTACTTGTTTAACATTTTCAAGTCTGGGCGTATTTTGAATATCTGTAATTTTATCTTTACAAGGTGAAATACCTTTTTCGCTTAACATATAACCTAAACAAGATAAACTTTTACAAAAAAACTGAGATTTTTCGATATTAACTTTAACATTAAATTGGTTTAATCGTGTAAATACTTGAAACAAACGTGTTTCACACTCACTAACATTAGTACCTCCTATGATTATATTATCAATATAGCAACGTGTGTAACTCAAGCCTGCTAGTATTTGATCCATTATTGATTGAAATAGACCTGGGGCGCTGGCTAAACCAAAACATAATCTATTCCAGCGATACAGACCTAAATGAGTATTGACTGTCAATAATTCTTTAGATGCATCATGAATTTTAACCAGTAAATATGCATTACATAAATCAATTTCACAAAAAATAGCACAGCCATGAAAAGAATTTAACAATTCTTCGACTACGGGCAATGGATATTGCGCTATATATATACACTGATTAACTTTTCGTAAATCTGCACATAATCGTAACTTTCCATCCTTACGTGTAACACATACCAACGGACTGGCCCATGGGCTATAATCAGACATAACTTTACTTATAATTCCTTGCTTAACTAAATTATTAATTTCGGTAGTAACTTTATCTTTTAAACTGTATGGAACATTATAAGCTTTTTGAAAAACTGGTTGAGCATTATCTTTTGTAGCTATGCTAACTTCAAAAGATTCTACAGGCTCAAAATTTTCAACATTAAAAACCTTTGGAAATTTACTACGTTACAGTTTAATAACAAATTTCTCCAACTAGGGTTTAACATTTCTAACCAATTTCGACCTAATAAGGGTCTTTGCAATCGATTGTTAGTAACTATTAACGTTAACTTAAAATGATTATCATTATAAGATACCTGAGGTTTGAACATACCTATTACTACGATGGGCTCACTATTAGCTGCCGTTAACTTTAAATTTTCAATCTTACCTAATGGCCATGATTTAAAATACTTTATGTACCAAAAATTTGGTATCAACGTAACTGCTGATCCGCAATCAACTTCGAAATTTATGGGAATTCCATTTATTCCTAAACTAACAACAACTGGTTCTATTGCTTGGGAAACAATCTGCACATTAAGGTTGCCATTTGCTGTAATGTTTTTCACTGTTTTATTACAGTCTTTAGCAATATGACCATATTGATTACAAACAAAACATCTCCATTTATTTCTAGGACATTCTGACACGCGGTATTGCGATTGCATTTTGAACAAACAACTTTTGTTTTTGTATGGGTGGGACCTGAAAAATTTTTCAACGGATGTTGAACAACTGCGGGAACGTAACTGGACTTTGCGTTCACTTTCGAAACCTAACTAACATTTGAACTTGATACCTCTTGAAAAACTTGACTTTGCATTTTTATCAACTCCATGTCAATGCATAATTTCTGAGCTTTTTCAAAATCCAGCTTGGGTTCTGAAAGAAGTTTACGAACCTTGGATTCGTCTCTTAAACCAGCAATTAAAATATCCCTGAGGGCATCATTTAAAAATTCGCCAAAATTACACGTGTTTGATAACTTCTTTAAGCTAACAATAAAATCTTTGATTGATTCATCTTTTTGTTGACGCCGCGTGTAAAATTTAAAGCGTTCAGCTATTACTAATTGCCGTGGAGCATAATGTTTTTTAAGCTCTTCAACTAACTCCCGAAACGGTTTATTTTTAGGTTCCACAGGAACCATCAGATTTTTCAGTACAACATAGATTTCTGGACCGATTACCACTAACAGTGTAGCAACCTTTTCTGTCTCGTTTGTGTGACTAACCTCAAAAAACAGTTCCAGCCGCTCCAAATAATTTTGGAAGGGTTCATTCATCCCTAACTATGGAACAGCTACATTATAACGATTTCCATTTCCGTCGTTTTTATCCATTTCTAATATTTAATAAACTTATTAAACTGGTGTAATATTAATTACACTAAAACATTCACCAAAACCGACTGTTTTTAACTTCCGAACCTACAAATACCGGAACGTGCCTTCAACTGACCTTGACCGCGAACGTTGCAATCAAGATTTTTTGCACTCACGTGGATTACTAAAACCGACTCGTCGCCAATGTTATGTTATTACATGGGATATTATTAATTAACAGCCATTAATAATAAAAACACAGTTGTAATAACTTTATTAACTTTAGTGTACAACGCCTAGTCACACAACCATTCTTAATCATGCACGTCAACATAATGTCCTCGTTTTACGAACTGTCGTAAAACCGTCGCTTGCGCGCTCCCCACTCTATACATAACAGAAAGTTTGAAATATTCTGGTAGAATATATTAAATTAATAAGTACTATGTAATTATTCTAATAATATTCTATAAACCTTAGTATTGAATGTTCTTACAGTAGAAGTAACTGGAATGTTGTCATATAATTAGTATACTCTATACACATTCTCTGAATAATCCACAAAAAATATTCTGGGATGCTTTCTACTGTTAGGGTTGAGGCTCAAATTGTTGCAGTACATTAAGTACAGTGTCTTTTCTTAAACGAAACCGGTCAAAAAAGTCACAAATCGTCTATATTTCAAAATACTTTTTCCGTATTCTGTAAATTTTTGGTCGACGAAGAACCATAAACTCTTCCTCTGAGGAACTTGAACTTGATGATGTATCATTTAGGTTCATTGCAATGCACAAAAATAATAAATATGAGATGAGAATATGGCAAACTGGAAGAAAGAAAATGAAAATTGACAGTTTGCGATTTTCTAAAGCTGCTCTGACCTTAAATGTCAGGTTTTGGCTGTTTAAGTATAAAGTTACTTTCACTCTAAAGTTCCTTTAAAACATTGTTATGAAATGAGATTTTATTTTAAAGGAGCTTTTATAGTTAAAGTTGCCTTTAAATTAATTATGAAATCGGCCATAAGATTTAACTAGTTGCAAAAGACATTGCCTATGGCTTTAAACGATAAACTAAAACAACCAACTTGTCAATATTAATTTAGCTGCATAATAATCTACTTCCCAGTGATGTACAGTAACGGTAAAAGCTAATTTAAATACCTAGCGGTTGTTCAACTATGCACACACTAAATTTAATTCTTCTTCCAAATTTAACGTATAAACAACCAACAGTTAAACAAAAGCCCATGTTAAGTTTCTTTTTGAATAAGTCCTTGAAGCTCAACACAAATTGACTTGATTATAGGAATGCATTTTTGCAAATGGGCATTCCTTTGCAAGCAAGTGCACTGTATGTAAATGAACTGAGGGACAAAAGGTAGGATTTTTAGATTATTTTTTTCTAAAGCAGAATAACCATATATTTCAAACAAATGGACGTTCATCAATATGGTACAACACATGTTTCTGTAAAAGACTTTTGCATGTTGCAGAATAATCACAATTATTGCATGCGAATGGAGGATTGTTAGTGTGCAACTTCATATGTCTTTGTAAAATATATTTTCTTGATGCGGCATAATTACACAACGTGCAGGTGAATGGACGTTCGTTGGTGTGTGAGTACATGTGTATTTTTAAACTACCTCTATGTAATGCGGTGTAATTACACAAATTGCATGCGAATGGACGTTCGTTAGTGTGGGACTTCAGATGTATTTTTAAACTACCTTTATGTGATGCTGCATAATTACACAAATTACAAACGAATGGACGTTCGTTAGTGTGCGACTTCATATGTTTTTGTAAATTACATTTCTGTGATGTGGCATAATTACACAAATTACATGTGAATGGACGTTCGTTCGTGTGCGACTTCAGGTGTATTTTTAAACCACCTTTATGTGATGCGGCATAATTACACAATTTGCATGCGAATGGACGTTTGTTAGTATGCGATTTCAGATGTATGTTTAAACTACCTTTATGTGATGCGGCATAATTACATAAATTGCATACGAATGGACGTTCGTTAGTGTGCGACTTCAAATGTACTTGTAAATGGCCTCTATGTAAGGCGGCATAATTACACAAATTACATATGAATGGACGTTCGTTAGTGTGCGACTTCAGATGTATTTTTAAACTACTTTTATGTGATGCGGCATAATTACATAAAATGCATGCGAATGGACGTTCGTTGGCATGCGATTTCAGATGTATGTTTAACCTACCTTTATTTGATGCGGCATAATTACATAAATTGCATGCGAATGGACGTTCGTTAGAATGCGACTGCACATGTGTTTTTAAATTTGTTTTTTGTAACGCGGCATAATTACACAAATTGCATACAAATGGACGTTCATTAGTATGTAACTTCATATGTCTTCGTAAATCACATTTTTGTAACGCGGCATAATTACATAAATTGCATACGAATGGACGTTCGTTAGAATGCGACTGCACATGTGTTTTTAAATTCGTTTTTTGTGACGCGGCATAATTACACAAATTGCATACAAATGGACGTTCATTAGTATGTGACTTCATGTGTCTTCGTAAATCACACTTTTGTGACGCGGCATAATTACATAAATTGCATGAAAATGGACGTTCGTTAGTATGCGACTTCATGTGTCTTAATAAAGTACTTTTCTTTGATGCGGGATAATTACATAAATTGCAGGCGAATGGACGTTCATTAGTGTGCGACTCAATATGTCTTTTTAAGTTATCTTTACGCAATGCAGCATAATTACATAAATTGCAAGCGAATGGACGTCCGCTAGAATGCGACTGCACATGAGTTTTTAAATTCATTTTTCGTGACGCGGCATAATTACACAAATTGCATACAAATGGACGTTCATTAGTATGTGACTTCATATGTCTTCGTAAATCACACTTTTGTGACGCGGCATAATTACATAAATTGCATGAGAATGGACGTTCGTTAGTATGCGACTTCATGTGTCTTAATAAAGTACTTTTCTTTGATCCAGCATAATTACATAAATTGCAAGCGAATGGACGTTCGTTGGTATGCGACTGCAGATGTAGTTTTAAACTACCTTCATGTGATGAGGAATAATCACATAAATTGCATGTGAACGGACGTCCTCCAGTGTGCGACGTCATATGTATTTGTAAAATGTCTTTTCTCGATGCGGTATAATTACATAAATTACAGGCGAACTGACGTTTCTTAATGTGCGTCATCATATGTACTTTTAAACTACCTTTGTGTAGTGTAACATAATTACATAAACGGCTTCCAATGGACGTTTGTTAGTATACAACTGTATATGACTTTAAAAGTACTTTTCCGTGATGTGGTATAATCACACGAAGTGCATGTAAATGGACGTTTGTTAGTATGGCGCATCATGTGTCTTTGTAAATAACTCTTTAGTGATGCGGCATAGTTACATAAAGTGCATACAAATACGTGCACATTAATTAATATGCAACTGTGTATGCTAAAGTGCTTTTCGAAGATTCCGTATAATCATACAAATTAAATTAATTCGTAGCCCTCCTGCTCCTATAATTGCGTATTTAAATACAACTTTAAAGATTAAAACATACCAAATGTTTAACATAAGACAATATGGTAATATATGACAAAAAACAACTTGTAATTAGTTAACGGCCTGACATGTTGACAGCGATACGCTGCTTAAGCCTTACCATAATATATAATTTAACACTTTTCCGTTTTAATAATAATAACAAATTCAACCAATTTAACAAGTTGGCTGCGGCACCAGATATTCTATAAGCACCACTGGTGCGATTCGCGACATGGGACTTGTTCGTGTTAATCAGGTAATATTTCATTTCCTTATAAATAAAAATCATGTAGACAATAATAAAGAAAATGATAGTATTAAGTAGACAAGTTAAAGTGTAACAAATAGAGTTACTCCTGAACTAGCAGACTCACTGGCCCATTCAAAGCCAAAAGGTGTCTTGTAGCGAAGTAATAGGTGAAAGTAGCGAAAGTGGTACATTATATAGGGCGAGAACTTGATGCATGAGCGATCATGAATAGAGAGGAGTGTCGTAGCGGATTAGTGAACGTCACGGTTCCGCTGTTGTGAACATAGGCTTGTTTTCCAAATAAGGGAAAGGTAGTAGCCATCATCTTTGTTTAGATTATTAGAATTTTTATTGATTTCTATGGATTCTCTAATTTTTCCATTGTAGAAAAATGAAATTCTGGCAAATTCGTCTTGTCAAAGTTAATGGTATGGCCTGTTTCATGTTGGTGTTCGGCCACCGCTGAGCGATTGTACTGGTTTGTTCTTACGCAACGCTTATGGTCGTTTAGTCTAGTCTGTACTGACCGTCCTGTTTCTCCTATGTATACTAAACCGCAACTGCAAGGTATACTATATACGCCTGGGGCTTTAAGACTATTTTCGGAATCTTTTAGGTTTGGTAGTATGTGTGAAATTTTATTAGTGGGCTTATATTGTTTTGATGTTGTGTTTACGTAGAATTTTGCCAATTCGGTCTGTTACTCTGTGTATATATGGAGGGATTGCTAAAGATCGTGTATTGGGATTACAGCGTGGTTTAGGGGTTCGTGTTGGATGCAGATGCCCGCTTATTACTCTGCCGATATCTGAGCTGCGGTAGCCGTTTCATATAAGACTAGTTTTAAGATGGGTCAGTTCATTAGGTAAGTGTTGTGGTTGTGAAATCTTAATTGCACGGTGGACTAGAGAGTTGATTACCGATGATTCTTGTGACGGATGATGATGTGACGACGCTGTAGGTATCTGTCTGTGTGTGTGTGTGTGTGTGTGTGTGTGTGTGTGTGTGTGGGTTTTTGATTACAAAATGACCTAGTCGTCCGTTGGGTTGGCGCTCCACTAGAACGTCAAGGAATAGCATAGTTCCGTTCTTTTCAATTTCTATAGTGAACTTAATATCTTTATGTTGATTGTTTGTGTGATTTAGAAAATTATTGAGCGTTTGGTGTCCATGGGGCCAGATTACAAAAGTGTCACCTACATAACGCAGCCAAGTTTTTAGTTTAAGGTCTGTGGATTCTAGAGCTATAGATTTCAAAGGCTCCATGAATATATTGGTTACAATAAATGATCGAGGTGAGCCCATCGGTTTGCCAGAAGTTTGTAAAATTGCCCGTCGAAGACAAAATATGTAGAAGTTAAACATTTT
This sequence comes from Platerodrilus igneus, assembly GCA_036346225.1. Taxonomy (NCBI): domain Eukaryota; kingdom Metazoa; phylum Arthropoda; class Insecta; order Coleoptera; family Lycidae; genus Platerodrilus; species Platerodrilus igneus. The sequence continues at coordinate 3,749,728 of JARFIW010001066.1, forward strand.
TCAATGAGCGTGGCCAGGTACTCAAATTCGTCTTCTTGAGGTAGGAGTTGTTTAATAATGGAGACAGTGTCTATGACAGGTACTTTTGTAAATAGGGATGTTACGTCAAAACTGACTAGTATATCATTAAGGCCTATTGCAATCCCAAGAAAAATATTTTGTATGCTCGATATATATTTTATAAAACGGCTCAGGTAGAGCTAGAAAGTTTTGATTTATTTTATACCGATGTCAAGAAACTACTTGATGATTGTGAATTTAGCGATAAAGATGAAACGCTGCGTGATAAAATTGTATTAGCATCAAATGACAAGAAAACCCAAGATCGTATCATACGTAAAGGCGAAATTACATTAGCAGCAGCAGCAGAAAGTTTCAGGTTAGCAGAACTTTGGCGAAGTCAACCTCGTGATATGAAGAAAGAAGCGGTGGACGTAATAAAAAGAAATGATGGTGTGAAACCCAAACCAAATGCAAATAATTATACTGAAAGGATTATTATGGTTCTAAGAAAAACCGTAACATTATTATAATAATAAGTTTCAACACAATAATTACAGTATTTTTCAGGTTGGGTACCAAAAGCAAATAAATAAATGTAAAGCATGTGGGCTAAAGCATTTTTATAAAGGTAAATGTCCAGCTCAAGGAGAAAAATATAATATTTGTGGAAAATTCATTCTTTTTAATTCTTGTTGTCGGAACAAAATAAATGCGATTGAAACTCGAGGTAGCGGGTAAATTATTTTTGTGATACAATCAATAACACAACAACATGTATGTTAAGTTGAACACAAACTATTTATGTCGAAGGTGTTGATATTAATTTTAAGCTTGATTCAGGCAGTGAGGTAAATAGTTTACCTATCGAAACATCAAACCTATTGATAGATTATTTAGGCAAAGAGTTAGAGATATATGATTATATATTAAATATATATATATATATATATATATATATATATATATATATTGATATGAGTGCCGCGCGCCGATGTAATAAACGTCCAGTTTCTGCTGATCGTCACTGCTCTGTGTTTTTCTCTAATTTTCTAATATAATTATGCCGCGACTAGCCCAGTTTAATTCACACAGAGTGCACAACGTTACGATGATCAAATTAATTTATCCCTTTGACTCTCACCTGTTTGAATTGATAAAACGAAGTCAATCAATATTCGTATAATGAAAGGAAATAATATCTACACTTCACAATTTTTGTAATCCTTTAAATAAACCCTTCAATCAATTAATATTATTTGAATCATTTATCCCAAAAATTATATCCCTTTAATTTAATTTAAAGCCGCCAAAAACGACACCTTTTACTAAAAAAAATTTGGAACGTTCAAGACCTTTTATGCTTGTTACGTAAATTTTAAGGTATCAAATAGTTTGGTTGACTCCTTACAAATTTGAAAAAAAATAATATATCCAGTGTTTACATTTTAAATTTGAAAAGATTCCTTATACAGGTTACTCCTGACCTGTGAAATTCTGATGAGTTGCTACGTGTTGTGGATCGACCCCTTTATTATCTTCAATCGAAAACCAACGCTCTGCTTTGTACTCCTTCACGTGCTTTGAACCAATAGTTTTGTTACTCCTTATTTCCAAAATTTACCTCGTGCTTTACTTTATATTTTTCTGGATACGTCTTAGACCTCTCCACTTAAATACCACTTGGATTTTTTAATACTACTCAGAAGTTCTGAATACCAGACTTAGATCCTTCTTAATATCGTAGGTTTCTTAGATTTCTTATATACACCATATGAATATCCCACTTAGAATTCGTAGGTTACTTAGGTACACCTTCAAAGTCCTACATTATTATAAACATTTAATTTAAATTGATTAACAAATTTCTACTCACGTTTTTTGCAAAACGGCAAAAGCTTTGTCATATATCTTCAACGTAATTCGTCATCAACTATTATTACACAACACTACTTTTCACAATAATATAATTTAAAACTTATTTATTTGACGCGTAAATATTCGAGTTAGAGTGTTGCAAATTCGACGTGTTTCAGATTGAGACTGCCCTTTCTTATCAACCCTGGGCGTTATATAGCTTTTGCTATCTACATTGGGATTAGTTCGTCCAAACAGCCTTACAAAGTGTTGTAACCAACCATGTTTGTTTTGGATATTCCTAGTAGTTTATAAGCTGATTTCTGACGAAACTATTCTGAAGTTCCGTATCATGCTGGTATTTGCTATTATTTTACGATCTTTGACCGCCTGTTTTGTAATTGTTGTTGGACTTTACTTTAGCTTATGTCTGTTGTTTTGTGTAGATAAAGCTTTCGGAGAATTGAACAAAATAACTGATGTAACATGAGTGATGTTTTCGTTTATGTCTCTATTTAAAACTTATCTTTGAAAGTGCGTTTCTTATCAAAGCGCTTTATCATTCCTTCTTTATTACAAGCGTAATTGTATGAAGATTTACTAGGTTTATCTTATCTCATGCGTATCTATTTTATAAACTAATTGAACGTTTCTTGACATATTTTAATTACATGTATTATTATTTCTCTGTTGAATACGTGTTCTATTATTGGAAAATATGCTTCCTGGCATTGATTAAAGTTAATTGCAGTCCATATACAGGGTGTTAAATGCTTACTATTTACATAATGTGGGAATTATTTATTTTCCTGAGTAACTTTTATTCGCGTTGGGGTTATATAATCTGTTTCTGTAATACATTACGTTTTCTTCTTCTATTATCATGTTCATGGCTTCCTCTAAGTTTTGGGGACGTTGGAATTTAATTTTGTCTGATAGTCGTTCTGATAGTGCATTTAGGTGTGTGTCTAATGCCATTTCCTCATACATTTTTGTTTTTAAAAGTCTGATATTTTGGTCGAGTTCTTCAATTTTTAATTTCGTGAAAATTAAACTTCTTACATCTTGGCATTTCATTCCGAATTGGTACGGGGATTGGTTATTTTCAATTCTAAGGTTTATTAAGTCGCGTACTAGGCATTTTAGGTTACGTTGATCGCCAAAATATGCTATCAATATTCGTTTGAAGTCTTCCCATTGTTTTAAATCATCCCGGCTGGCAATTAATGTTAGTGCCCGTCCGGTTAGTTTACTAATAAGCAGGTGTAGGAGTAATACGTGTCTTTCGTATTCTCCGGGTTTATAAAAGGTTTTCAAAAATAGTTCACACGCGGTGATATAATTTATTAATAAAGCTTGATAGCCATTATACGTTGGAATCGTTTCCAAGTAAACTCTTCATATCTGAACTCATTATGGCTGCGGGTTGTTCTAATAATTAATATTTAGCTTTGGTTTTAATTACTTTCAAATTTTGTAAAATTGGGATTTATTTCGCGGTTCGTATTGTTATTCTTTGCTTAGGTTTATTAATTTTCAGTTTAGATTGCGTCGGGTTACTTGCTATTTTTAGCTTGAGTCGTTTTAGATTATTTAAAGAATTGAATTGCTTGTATGGTATTTAGTTGTACGGTGCTGTAATTAATTTATGCTCGGTAATGTTTGGTTGCTTGCTGTAGTCTTGAATACGTTTATTTTTACTTTGCTAATATTAATTTTATCGTAGGTTTGATTCCTGAAAGTTTAGATGTGACTGAGTAATTTTGCGGTAATTTATTTCACTTTGTCTGCTTTGCGCCAGTTAAAACTTATTTTTAATTTATTTCTGCTGATTTAATTGTCTGTTACACTTATCTCTTCACGTGGGTGTGTATAATTTATAAGCTGCTTTTTTGTGATTATATTGTCCGGTCACCTTTAGTCTTAATATAAAGTTTGCAAGGTTTCGTGTTTTGCGTTGTTCAAAGTTGCATAAAATTTTCCTTTTATAATTAATACAATGGATTGGTTTTAATTACAATGTTTTTATCTACTGTAGGTGTAATTGCAGTCTCTGTGAATGCTTTGGTGTAATTAAATATGCAATTATACTTTATTTGATTTTTCTGAAAACTTTTATTCAGTTTGTGATAGTTTAATTAGATTGCGTCTTTTATTTCATTTTATAAAATATCACGTCCAATAATGTTTATACTTTTCTGGAAGGTGTTGTTATCAGTGAGTATGAGAACAAATTTTGCGTTGTTAATTACTGGAGTATTTTAATAATAAATGTCACGTTTGGAATGAGTGTAATTTATACCTTTTATACAGTTGCGATGCGCGTTTTCAATAGCGTGATTATTCATAAAGTTTCCTAAGGTTATATTTAGATATCGCAATGCGTTTTGAATAGCTTTGTAAAGTTTTTGATGAACGTTCTTGAATGGTATTGTTTAGTAATTATAATTAGCTATATTCGCATTGAGGTAGCTTTGTATTCGTTGCGTTCAAGGTTGAGCTTTAAATTATTCACTTTTGCGTTTGGATTTGCGCTTTGTTTTAACTCGTAATAATAATTTAAATTAATAATAGGTAGCAAGGTGTTTCTATTATTTATAAAATGCAATAATGTTAGGTATGAATAATTCGTTTCTTTACATTTAGTTGCGTTATATACAAAGGTTTCGGTATTAAATTGTAAATGAATTTACGTTCTATTTTTGGGTAAATTTTCATGCGTTAGTTAGTTTTTGTATTGGTAAATTAAAAACTCGTTTTTTGTTTCTAATAATTCTTGCGCCAGTTAATTTCGTAACAATTTTGTCTCAAGTGCGCCTGTAATGCGTCTTTTTAGTACTCTAGTTTTAATAGGTCTCTTTTAAACAAAAATAGATTTGAAAATAATTCTCTTAGTACCTAAATCAATTATCTTCATTAAATTGCATAAAATAATAGTAATAGTAGTCAATATACATATATAAATAGTAAAATCATAAAAAATTCTCTTGTACTAGCAAATATCAAATATTTGTAAAATAAAATCAATTGGTTTAAGGAAATAAACTTACATTAATTGTTTTGTTGATTCTGTCGATTTTGTACGTCCTTCACCTCGGTTTTTGGATTCGACCTATGCTTGTATCTCCTCCAAGTTTTCTGTTTGTTTGTTGGGTTCAAACGATTCTTGTTTCGCCTCCAACTTCTGTTTGGGTTCTGTCAAATTCGGAATTAAAATTCCAGACCACCAGTTCTTCGAATTTTGGTTTTCTAGTGACCTTTTGACATCCGTACGACTGCACCAGTTAAGGTTCGGGCCTTGGGAGCTGCCTTTTTAAAAACCAGTTCCAAAACTTCTTAACAAATTTATTTTAAAACAGACATTAATTATGGAATTTTACAAAACTAGATTTAATTTTACTCTAAGTTCAAAAAGAATTAATTGTACTATTTTGAGTAGTCTAAGCAAATTTCAATGCTAAAGCTGAATACTTTGACTGACTGCCGGGTCCTTGAGCTCCCGGGGTTTTTAAAATGTTCCAACCCTCTGACATGGCTGTGGGAACTTGCAGATCTCATGTCTGCTTATTCCTAATACTATTCATAATTACAATGTTGTAATCTTAATTTCTAAGTAATCACGGTACTTGATCGTCTGTGACCTGACATCTGCTGTGTCACTATCGTCTGCGATACAAAGTAGCGTTCTCATGAACGTTAATAAACTTTTATAAATTGTCCTTGTATTTACTTTGTTGCTCTTCACTTAACATTTTCTTTACGCTTTCTAATAATTTCCTAATTATTCTATTTCTTTGTACATATATCAATTGGGGAATACATAACTCACTTAGAAATGTGTAAAACTACATTTTATAAGTTGTATATCAACTAAACCTTATGTAAAATTGGTTCGTTCAATTTTATCTGATATGTCACTAATCTCGGATTCTACAAGATTCAACGACTGACGAAGTCATCGAACTCGTTTTGTCACCTACTTTCTTTGTTTGTTAGCATACTGTAATGTGTTTGAGAAGGGCACAAAATATCAACAATTTTCTTTTGTCCTCTTAAAGCTTTCACAAATATAAAAATCTTTTCCCATCTAATTAAATCTGTATCTTTGGTTTCTGAGATCTCTATGCATATCATGAAAAAAAAGTCATCTTGTATGTGTGTACTTCCAACTGCAATAATAATGCTTTACACAGTTTTAAAAGGGTCTTTAAAGTTAAAGTTACATTTTTTTAGTTTGGTACATAGAACTTTACTATTGCTAGTGATTAGGAGTTATTGAAGAAATGTTGAACAAAATAAAACATAGATTGTCTAAACTGACACATTTTTGGGCAATTCTCTCAAAGATCAAATGAGTTTTCATTAAATTTTAAAATATGGTTAAAACTGGAAAGCTAAATTATTACATTATTCTAGTCTTAATAGTTAAACTAAATAAATAATACAAAAATATTATTTAAAATTATATTACAGCGAAATAAAGTTCAGGCACATACTTTTACATAAGCTTCTTTGCAATATATATAGTACCTGGAGAAATGTGTTTCTCGGTAACCCAGGGAAGACCGTCGCTATCTTTTCCAAGACCTTTATGGATACAAACCACCCTCAATCCAGCTTCAGCTATAACTTTACAGTAATCTTCTTCTGTCCAATAGTAATGATACGACGTAAAATCAAGACTCCTAACACGTATTTTTACCAGAGCACCGCTAACCAAATTTTTATTTTCTTCAAAATTAACATCTTCTTCTAACCACTGATACTTATAAGTATTCTCGTTCGTCACAGCAGCTATAAAAGTACCATTTGGTTTTAATACTCGAACAATTTCTTTTATAATTACGATTAGCTCGTCTTTAGTGGTAACATACATTAACACATGTCCTGCATACACTAAATCAAAACATGCATCGGGGGTTGGTATTTCACCACTTTTGATAAGGCAGTATTTGCCATTTGGATCAACTTTTTTTGAAAAATTCAGCATATGTTCGTTAATATCCATTCCTACAACATCTAACCCAAGTGACTTCAAACATTCCGTAGACTTTCCCGCTCCACAGCCGTAATCCAAGATTTTCGTACCTTCCACATATTTTGTAATAAGATCTGGTAAATCTCTAAAGGTTATAAATCGGAGTCCAGTTTTCCCGAAACGAGAATAAGTTTTAGCATATAAATACATACTTGTTCTTTGATCGTCCATGATATACACGCAAAAATTAAAAGTTTAAAATACTAACTGGAGTAGATTCTACAACTTTATAGAAGCTACTGCGTAACTTATAAATGGTTTTAGAAGTATGACATAATCGTACAATTTTTTTTCAGCAACAACAGTGAACTTGCATAATTTCATGCAATAGCTGTTGTCACTCAATTTGCAAAACATTAAGTTATTATATATTTCTTTGTATACAGTATAATTAATAACTTTAACACAAAGTGAGAATTAAGGAAACTTAATAAATTAATTTAAATTATGTTATCTTTCAATGGTGTGGTTCAAAAACATTAAATAAAAAACATAACTATTGCAACCGTAAACTTTAAGTACAAAAGTCAGAAGACTTTACTTACCCTACCTTTTCTCTTAAATAAGAAAAGGATAGTTATACGATGACAAATAGCTCGACCATCACGGATTGCAAGACTCATAGATAACCTATATCATAGATACTTCACGCCCCCATAGTAACCTTTCGTTAATTTTAATACAGCGCCTATGTTGATTGGGAGCGCGAAACTACTAGCGCGGCAGATTTAATTCAAATTCAAATCTGCACTTCAAAGCTAAACAATTCCAAAACCTATCATTTTACTCTAAATGCATATAGTCCGGGAGCCAGCGTCACAAAATCAGTACTCTTGTGTTTACTTTTAAAACGTATTTTAATGGATAGTATTTAATGCAATAAAACTCGTAGCGCTAGTCTGTCAATGAAGTCCTGGGATTGAGATATAATTATATTGCAATAAACATTACTATAAATAAATAAATTTTTCTAATGCGTATACATACGGAATCTTGTATACTGTTTGTTTATAACAGAATGTAACATATTAAAACGTTCTGCCATGTTAAAAGTGGGACTAAACAATTCTGCCGAAATGCAACAAATTGCAATTAACAAAAAAATTACTCATTTGTATACTGTCAGCCATTGCTTATATTTATTCTTCGAGGCTTCAACTTTAAGAAAAGACCGGTCTGCCAGCTTGGTCGTGAGACCGAACTGCTGAAATCCTTACAATAGTATACGTACACGTGTGATCGGATGTTAGAAAATAAAAGGAGGGATAATCCCACTGGCTCGAACCAAGGACACATTCTAGGGCTCTTTCATTCGGTTGGCAACATGAAGACTGAAATACTATCATTACTGCGTTTTTGTGTTTTTTGCTCTGGAAAAAATCAGAAAATAACTCTGTTCAAGCCAGATACGTTGGTTAAGTGTACACCAATTCTAACTGCCAGGAAGGAGCATAATTTAAGTATGCAAGATGTGGTGTTGCCAATAACAACCAATGACCATCAAGGATATCATGGGACGTTCTATAAACGTTTTATTGCAATACAAAGCAAATATCGAATACCTGTAGCACAGACAGAAGAAAGGTGAGTAAATAAGACAATTATTACGTGTTTAGATATATTAGCTTTAAACATCATTATAAATTATTATAGTCTACGGTATAACCGTTAAAGTCACGGCGTAATTGATAAGAGCCACTACGACAGTTGGTAATACATACTAAATACGTACATAATATTGCGCAACAAAACTATTACGCCATTATTGCGTCTCAAATTGAATCACATGCATATTTATTGTGATACAAGAGGCGCCTTAAAAAAAGATAAAATGTACTCACCAAATTATGTGGAGCTCTTCACGACCTTGCGGTTATTCTTGCGGCAAGAGCCATACTCATCTTTATTTTGGGCGTTGTTGGTCGTGGTTCGGGTTAGCCGTCGTTGAAACCCAATTGATTTGTCTTCCCTCTTCGTCGTCTGTAGAGGTACGGTAGGAATAATCAAGTAAGGAACGATAATAGACAGAGATAAAGGGAACCTACATTATCTGAAAGAAAAAAGACAAAAAGGCACGACACAGATAAACCTCACTGTTCGACGTCTCGTTCGCTAATCCCAGTCGTGTCGGAAAACGCGCCCTTCTTCCTCACTCCACGCCTGCGCATTCTCTTGCGCCGAAGCAAGTGTTCGAAGTGACGGAAATGCACAAGTCTATTTTTAAATTATTGGCGCGAATTCACTCACAAATTAAAAAGTGTGCAATGCCAATTTTTGGCATGTAACAATCGCGACAAAGCCATAAAAGAAAAAATCTTAAAAAAAGAAAATGACTATTAGCACGGTAAAAGCTTAAAATCTAAATCCTAACTAACCTACATAAACCCTAACTTAAATTCTAGAAAATGTTTATTTTAGGCGCCACCTGGTTTTTTCAACCGATAACACGTCTTACGAATAACCAGGAAACGGAATGTATAGCCCCATTGTTTATGAACTACATCTACAAAGACACACACGAGTCTTTGATGTGGCGCAGTTATAATCGACAGCACAAATTTGTCGGAGAGCACGAAACACTACTAAAACTAAAACAAATGCGACAAGTCGCCTAACATATATACTATAACTAAAGCTAACATTGCAGTTTTTAAGTGCAGACGCACATAAGCATTGCATCTAAACTGTTTTTTTTTGGCAAGAAAATGCCCAAATTTCAAAATGTCCAAGAGAGCAAGTTACTATGCACTTTAGCAAATTTTTATATACTGGTACTCTGGCTTAATAAACAATACACATCAAAACTTGCTCATGACATGGTTGTGAATCAACAAATTTACCAACAGTACCATCTTACTAATTTCTTACGTTACTAACCTAACAAATAATATTGCTACCATCAGGTTAGCTTCTTCACTCAATATTCAAAAAATAATTCCTACGTCTGATCGTAAATACCAAACGTTAGGAAAACAAAAAAAGATAAGACAAAGTCTCAGGTTATTATCAAACATAATAGGTAAGATAACGATATTAAGCTCAAGTTATTATCAAAGATAATAGGTAAGATAAAGATATTAAGATAAAACTAGATAACAATAGATGGATCCGAAACGTCCCAGCACGCTAAGGCACGCTACGACTACATACATTAAAGATATAGCGTAGAATTTCCCAGCTCACCAAGCCGTTTTGTCATCCATCACAAAGATACAAGATAGAGTGGCTTTCTGAAGCAGTTATATAGGTAAGTTAAGACGTATAAGTTAAAAACAATTACTACGCTCTAACGAGTGCATCCACTACGATAAGAAAATCAGACAAGAGTTGATACAACAACTTAAAAGTATCACTACAGATACCTTCACACAATAAACCAACTGTTCCAAGGTAATTTTTAGAAACGGTAACGTCATAAACACACAAGAATGCCTAACTATAAGCAGTTAAATACAACCATACTGTCCCAATATGCTAAGAACAACCGAGAATTCGATAAGATATCCATAAAAAGCGATAGCACCTCACCACGAAGTTCAATAAAAAACAACAAAAAAATGTTTATGTTCTGGTAACTTAATATAAAACGAAACAAGTAATGATAAAAGATAAGGTGGGCGACTGTAATAATTCAGAAGAAAAACGCATGGAATAGAAACTCCTAGTGTTTTGCAACTGCAAATCTGGTATTTCTTACAATGGCATAGGCCGCGTCTCCTATGTGAGCCCAAGGAAGAAAGCATCCACTCAACATCAGCTAAAACCAATCATAAAAATGCAAAGAGTTATTGCAACCAAAGTTACGACAATCACCACAAAATTAAACAATGTAAGATAAATGCTGAAAACAAAATAATATGGTGTAGAAAAGGTGCGAGGATTAATTAAATGAAGCAACAGAGTTATATTAGGGAATCTAGATAACAAAGAGATATGTGGCTAGCAACAAATTCAAGGGAAATTTAAAAGGTAGCAAAAAGATAGCTAGTTTAATGTAAATAAGGCAAAAGTGTAGAAGGTAAGAGCTGTATAAGATAAGAAATGGCTGAATAAAGTTAACTAAATCATAGCAGGGACAGAAACATTAGGTAAACCGTTAAAGAAATGAAACGTGAAAAATTTTTGATGTACGCAAAGCTTGAGCGATTTTAAAGATATTTTCATCCCACCTATATCCCACCGATATATGAAAAGATAGCAGTAATTAAGACTTGATTTACTCATAACAAAATTGTTGAAAAACAAAAAAAAATATCTTACAACGCATATACTTGCTAGGGAGACAAGTCCTCCTTTGAGCATCACCTAGACTAATAAACAAAAACTTCAACATCATCCTCAAAAAATGATTCGAAAATTACTAGAACAATAAACTTACCACGAGTCTCGTCTAGACTTATGTAATGCTCAGCGATCAACTCTTCATGAGTCTCGTCTAGACTAACATACTGCCGAGCGACCAACCACGACGACAAGTCTCGCCTAGACCAAATAGATCTTAAAATGTTGGGTTGCAATACCGATATAAATAAAAAAAAATTGCTATCAAAATAAAATCATGCTCACTATACAAAAGCAATATTCTAGCGATACATATACAGAAAAAACCAGTATAGGTATACTAAGGTAAAATTTCAGTTAGTTAAGTTAGCTGTATTAAAAGCAAAATTTTCTTTGAGAAAGGGTTCGTAAACTATAGTTAATTATTTAGATTGTAAGGGAACACTTTAAAGTCATGGCAAACTAAGATAATGTAAAAGTTAGGTAAAATTTAAACTAAAAACAGGTTTCAATAAACTAAAGGAATTTGAGGTTTAAAATAATTGTTTAACTAAATTTAGTGTATTTTTAAGGAGCTTTTTTAATCATATAGCTTTTTATCTATGGCTAAAATACTTACAGAAAAAATTATTTAATCCAAAGCACATATTTAAATTGAGGTTAAGGTAATTTGCTAAACACATTTGAGAGGTATATGCTTTAGTTTGGTAATTATTTGAAAGAATTAAAATTTAAATACACTGTTTTTATAAGAGAAAATGCCAATTAATTAAGTTAGAAATAACATATATGAGAGGTAAACAATCACTGTTTAAACATGGCCAACTTAATCCTTCAGATTGACATTTCAACTGCATTCAATGACGGCAACATAAGATAAAAATTACCAAATGCAATGTTGCCAGGTTGTATTTCTTCTATTCAAAAGCCATTAAAAATTTTAAAAGATTATTTTTTATTATATTTGAGTGAAAAAAAACAATTTCTACAAAGATATTCAAAACTAACCCTTATAAGATAAAAAGGAAATGAAGACAAATTTTCAACACAAGTTTAAGCGTAACTGTTATAACCCCGGCGTCGTATTCAGCGCCACTACAACAGTTGGCAACACTGATACTATCCACGTTCACATTATTGCACAACAAAGATATTACAACATAATTACGTGTCAAATTGTATCACGTACCAAATACGTTTACGATGATACAAGTTGCACCTTAAAAAGATAAAAAGTACTCACTTAAAAATGTGGAATGCTTCACGATTTGCTGGGTCATCCTTGCGCAGGCGCCATGCTAATCTCCGGGTATCTCGTTTGGGTGTTGTTTGGTGTGGGTTACGTCATGCCCTCGTTGAAACCAAATTTGTCGTCTTCCCTCTTCTTTGTTCATAGGTAGGGCAAATGAATAAAGGTAAAAAAGATACTTGAAGATACAGGTAAAAAAACCTACGTTCTGAAAGAGAAAAGACAAAAGAACGACACAGGCAAACGTCACCGTTCCACGTCTCGTTGGCTAATCATATCCTGTCGTGTCCAAACTGCGCACTTACCCATTACTCCGCGTCTGCACATTCTTTTGCGCCGACGCAACTGTCCGAAATGACGGAAATGAACAAGTTTATTTTAAAAATAATAGTAGGAATTCACTCACAAATTTAAAAGTGTACTTCTCCAAATTTGGAATGTAACAGTATACTTTTAAAACGTATTTTAATAGATGGTATTCATTGGAATAAAACACATGGCGCTAGTCTGTCATGCAAGTGCTGGGATCTAGGCATTTTTATATTGTAATAAACATTGCTAGAAATAAATAAATTTTCCATGTGTATAAATATGAAACTTTGTATTCCCGTTGTTTATAACATAATGTTACATACTAAAAAGGTCTGCTGTCTTAAAAATGGGACCGAAGTAGTCTACCGATATGCAACAAATTGCAATTAACAAAAACATTAAACTCATTTGTATACGTCAGCCTTTGCGTATATTTATTCTTCGAGGCTTCAATTCAAAGAAAAAAATGTTCTGCCAGCTTGTTTTTAAACTAGAAATCGATAAATAATATATTCAATCGGCTAAAATGCGTTTTGAAAGTAGACAAATGGGTACCGATTTCGTGACGCTAGCGTCCGGTGTACAATACAAAAGAATGAATAAAATGAGTCCTAATGAATGTTTTGATTGAAGGTCCTAGCTTATTGAAGCAGATAACGTGACAGTATGACTATACCAATTTTGTCCGTACAATCAAAAAAGTTACTCCAATTCATAAATCAGGTGCAACAAACCTAATTGGCAACTATAGGCCTATTTCTGTTTTATCATGTGCGGCAAAAATTTTTGAACAAATTATTTACAAACGAATATTTAGTCATGTTAATTCTTCAATTGACCTACACCAACATGGTTTTATGCCAAAAAGATCAACCACCACAAATCTGTTAATTTTTACAGATTTTGTCAGTGAAGTGTTAGACAGGAATGGGCAGGTTGATGTAATATATACAGATTTTGCTAAGGCATTTGATAATGTGAATCATGACATACTGTTAGCAAAATTGGCTTTTTACGGATTTTCACTACCAGTAATTGAATTACTTGCATCTTATCTATCTAATAGAAAATCGTTTGTGACATACCAAAGAACAGACTCTCAATGCTTCACTCCAACCTCAGGTGTACCACAAGGAAGCAATCTTGGTCCTCTTTTATTTCTTATCTTTGTTAATGATCTACCACAGTCCATTTGTAATAGTAAATATCTTTTATTTGCCGAGGACTTGAAAATATACAAGGAAATAAAGAGTGACTCTGATTGTGATTTACTACAAGCAGATCTGGACAATATATATATTTGGTGTGATGACAATAAATTATATTTCAATATTAATAAATGTGAGAAAATGTCATACTTAATTACTAAACATAAAATAGAATTTAATTATTCAATAACAAAAAATAGACTAAAAGAGGTGAATGACAAAACAGACCTGGGAGTACAATTTAAAATAAACTTAAATTTTGATGGTCACACAAAATCGATAGCGGCAGATGCGTATAAAATGTTAGGTTTCATTATCAGAAACTCACAGTCATTTACTAATGTAGATTGCATCAAGTTGCTGTATAACTCTTTGGTTCGCTCCAACTTAGAATTTTCTATTATTGTTTGGGATCCTGGAACTGCAATTCAATCACAACTACTTGAAACTATTCAAAATAAGTTTATATCATACATTTACTACAAAAAATTTAATACACATATAGGTTTCAACTCGTACAGTAGTGCTCGGAAAATATTCGCGATTAATAAAATTTCCGAACGTCGAACAATAGTAAGGTTTTCCTTTCTACATAAAATTCTAAATAATAAAATTGATTGTCCTTATGTATTAAGTAAAATAGGTTTTTCTGTCCCTGTACATTGTGGTCGTCTTAAAAACCTATTTTATATTCCCACATTTAGAACAAAATTAAGGCGCAATTCACCAATACTAAAAGTACTAGCAGCATATAACTTTAACAATAACAACAAATCATGATCATTATTCTCAAGTAATGAATATGAGTTTAAAAAGATATTGCAAAAATTAATTAGCCATTAATATTCATAACCACAAATACACATACACACACATACATACACATACATACGTGTCGACACACTACACATGCATACATAACAATAATTTAATATGCATCATTCATATTGTTTTGTACTACATTATTTTAGTATGTATATCACATTAAATTTAGTGAAATATGTAACTAGGGCTTGCCCTGTATATTTCAATTTTAATAAATAAATAAATAAAAATTAATAGAAAGAAAGTGAGTAAAATGATGCTTTTATTACATGCATTTTTAAAAAGTAAATATCTTAATTATAGACTGTTAATAATGCTATTCTTAACGTCAACATGTCATCCAGTGACGGAATTATAAATTTTAGGGCCCCACACTACATTTTATTTGAGTACCCCAAAATCACTGAATGCCATGTAGCTTTACAGTAGTATAGAAAACTCTTTCAATAAAATGCAACTAATTTAGCTACGTTTTAAGTACACAACTTTTTATACTTCGTGTCCGGTCTAAAAAATGAACATAGATAATTAAGATGGTATATTCATTTTTGCGCATTTTTACTCGCCAATTGAACATAGAGGTAATCCCATACAGCACTGAATATTGCAGATTTACAATATTTGTACAATATTACAATATGCTCCTGTAATATTAGAACACTGCGTAATATTATTGTGCAATATTGTTTAATATTTCCATAGCAGTATTATGAAATATTATTCTGAAATATTGACGAAAGACTGCCTTGCAATATTGTTTCATATTTCTTAAAAATATTGTAAAATATTTCTACATGTAGTTGATACGAGATTGGCTTGTATTGAAAGCGCGGTAAAAAAACTAAATGATTTTGTTTCCTATAAACCTGTCACAATTCAGAATTAACGCAATTTAAAATTGTCTTTTGTAAATTGTGTTCCACAAAATATCATGTATAAATTTTAAATACTTGATATAGTGCTTCTATTCGTTTATACTGCAATCTATCAACATTTTTCTTAGCACTACACTTAATATTGTAATATTGCAAAATTATAATTAAACATTGGAAATGTTATAAAAAATTGCAATATTTTTTGAATAGTTTAGAATGTTTCAAACTCTGTAATATTTTTTAATATGTCGTCAATATTTCACAGAACACAGAAATGCAATATTACAATAATGATGAAATATTGCAGAAATATTACATGCTGCATAGAATGGTGCCTATCGAATAACGCTGCATCTAGGGGCCCTCTAGAGGTCGGGCTCCGCCGTGTTGCTCCCTTTCGCCGTATAGTAGTTCCCACACTGATGTAATCTTTATAATAAATTTAGGATCATTTTTAAAAATCAATGTTTTATAAAAGATTAACTTTTAATTTACCTATACCATAATAGGAATGCTTGTATAGTTACAGTCGAGAAGAAATAATTGAAGAAAGTACTTTGTCGGACCCAGGTGGAAGTAATCGAACATATGCTAATGAGCAATCATTTTTGACAACTGGCCCAATAGACCAACATTCTAAACTAAAAATGAATGGGGAGGTACCGTGCATTTATTGCAATCAATTGTGCAAAAAGCACCACAGTAAATTCGTGACATTGTTCACAACTAAATTAGCAGATACAATTGAAAATATGAAAAACGACACTTTTGAATTATCAGATTTGAAAATGATATAAAAAATTGACATAGTCTTTGCGGCAGATAACTGTATTAAGTACCACAGTGTGTGCAAAAATGCTAATTAATCTAAGCGAAAATCACTAGAATTATCAAAAAGGGAAAAGACAGGTCTGTCAGTTTATCAAACAAAGCGTGATCAGGGAAAAGAACAGTTATTTCATGAGCTACATTCAGACGAATTATATTAAGTGTATTCAACAAGAGTTTCAAAACTTAAAAGCACAGTAGATACATCTTTATCAAATAGGCATCTAGGGGCAAATTATTAAACACTTTCAATAAACAAATTGAAATACAAAGTTATGGGAAGTAGAAAATTATCAAACCATATGGATTTAGTTTACTAGATAGTGGCGATATTGATGGTCTAAAAAAAGATATTCCACAAAAGGCAACATTAATTTTACAAAACGAAATCCAATCTATAAAATCTAAAAAATTAACCAGTCGCATATCAAATACAAATTTGATCAAAGGAGAGTGTGATATTCCAAAGACACTTATCGACTTCTATGATTCTGTTTTGAGCAGTCTTAGCTCTCGACACAAATGTACTTCATTACGCCGCAGCATTATTCAATCTCTATCGCTAGACCTGATTTACGCTTATTCAAATGGACAAAAGAAAACGTCTAAACATATTTGTTTGGGTCTAGCATTAAAAAACTTAATGAACAGTAAAAAAAGTTGTGAATATTTTAAACAGATTTGGACATACCTGCTCCTACACGGTACTTGAAGAAATAGAAACGGAAACAACATTTTTTCCAACTATTAAATCAGATATCTGTCCTGAAGGTATAGTTAGAAATCCACCTCTGTGTACGGGAGTAGCTTTCAATAACTTCGGAGATTTGTTGACACCAAGACAAGAAAGAGTACTTTACACGATACTATAGGGATCATACTCCAGAAAGTAGATAAAAATATCGTAAATACTGTGGAAGAATCCAAAAAAAAACGCTAATAACGTTTCTACTGCAGCTAATCTTCAATCAAAAAAAAAAGACGACGAACATTTGATGTAAATTTCTAATTACAACCCTATTATAAGAAACCAAAACTGAATGAAACATTGTTGCACCCAGATAATTCATTACGACCAGCAACAAATCCCAAACATTTAGATGCGTTTACAAAAGTACACTTTACATATATGCTATCGCATTTCTTGAAAATTGAAAATATACCTATGTGGATTGGTTATAATAGTAAAATTCGTAAAAATACATCAATGATTCAAAACATTGTATATTTAACAGCTATTAGTTCATCTACAACTAATCTTTCTGTACTGCGAGAAAGTATATCGTAAAGCTTAAGAGCGGCTGCAGAATGCCATCAAACATACATGCAAGTAACGTACGACCTTGCAATTGCAAAAGTCGCCCTACAAATACAGCACGCACATAAACCAATCTTTAATAATTTATTCATATATCTAGGTGTTTCGTGTAATGATGGATTATTTCAAGGCTATTGAAAAGTTTATCGACAACTGCAGAATCACTAATGCAACGGTCGATTCAGGAATTTTAGCAAGCGGTTCCATTAATGGTTTCATCATGGGTACTAACTACAATAGATGCAAAAGATTGTATCCTTTGATACAATTAGCATTTCAAATTCTACATTTTGAAAGCTTTTTGAATGAAAAAAAAATTGAAATATCTGATGGTATACAAGTGTACTTAAAAATGTTCATGAATCAAAACAAAGATGCTACTTTCGTACAGAATGAAGAAAGATTAGAATTATTGAGTCAGTATCAAGATTATACAAATGACACGATTCGAGGGACTCAGGGTGCAACAGCTCAATTTTATATGTTGTTCATAAATCTTATTTACTATTATTTAATTCTTGATAATAGTATCTGGATCGCTGACTTCGAGTCATTCCGATTCATTTTACCAAAACTGGCTAATTTATTTTTCATATTCAACCAGCCAAATTATTCCCAATATCTCGTTAAATATCATCATAACTTGCTGAAGATAAATAAAACTCATCCAGGATTGAGAAATGAATAAATATGGGTTGCTTTGGCATATGAAGAACTCAAAAACCATATTCTCACATACCAATAGATCTAACTATGGAGCAAACTATCAATACAGATGCAGCCAATAAATTGACAGGTACTTTTGTGATAAACATGAATTAATTTTTTCAATGCAACAATAAAGATTATGTAGTAATATTAAACAATGATTTCAATTGTTTTAGGCATTATCCATTCGACAAATTCTGTTGTTGCACGTCAACGATGGTGTAGAAGCCATAGCATGAGGAGTAAATACTGGGTCACATTATGGAAAAAAGCGGTTTGCGTAAGACTCACGATATTACATCTGATTTGATAAAAACTTCGATAAAAAATAATAGCCAACAGTTAAACAGTTCCCTACAGAATATCCGACAGAACGTTAATCCATTTTCTCCAGCATTGAAAAAGGAATATTTATTCAGTATTTTCACTGGCCGGGCCATCGATGCTGAAATAGCAAATTTTCTGTTAAATGTAGAAAATGCCAAAGAAAAGAAGAAAACCGATCTCCAGTTACGCGACAGAACAATTGAGATTTGAACATACCATCCCAAGGAATAAAATTTTGATTTTAAAGCTAGAATAGAAAGAAAAATTAATTCCAAAGATACTGCAATTCAATTTAAAATGGAACAAAATTTACTTGGCCGTTTATTAGCAATATCTCTTGAAAAGCCACTTCAACTGGAGAATGGCCTGGAATATTCGCTTATGCCAATTCCATTGTCTTTATACCATATAGATGGTACAATATGGAATACGAATAAATCTGCGTTATTGTATATTTTGAAAAATGAAATTCTTAGCAATCCTCGCTTACGATCATACATAATAATTTTTGATGGAGGTTTCATGTTGCACTTGCTGGTCAACGTTCCTCTTACATTCGAAAATATAGCCACACAATTTCTGCATTCTGGTTTTTGATACATACACATCTCCATCGATAAAAGATTATGAGAGATCGATGAGGGGTACAAGTAGAGAAAATGAGTTTACAATAAATGGGTCGTCACAGATTCGACCTTCTAATTTCGCAGCTGAATTAAAAAATATTTGTATTAAAGAAGCTCTGATAAGCTTCTTAGTAAAAGAATGGCGCGACGATCATTATAAACCGTTTGTCGGTAACAAAACTTTATATGTTGATAATGTAGTTTGTAACAAATATCAGGTAATTAAAGACACCATACACTTTGAGATTGTAGACAATTTGTCATGCATACTACATGAGAAAGACGACACAAAGATAATTTTCATGCGTACCAAATAAGAAGCGAATATTTAACAATAAGATGTTCTGATACAGATATCCTAATAATTTTATTAGGTATTATTTCATATATTCATGAGGATTTAAACATATAGATGCATGTCGGTGTGGGTAATAATCAGAAATTTATCAATGTTAACGATCTACGTCAAAAGCTCTCCCACTCCGTTTGCCGTGCCCTGCCAGGGTTCCATGCGTTTATAAGGTGCGACTATAACCCTTCTTTTTATGGCAAAGAAAAAAATCGTACTTTTAAATTAATGAGAACAGTCGAAAAGTTTAGAGACGCTTTCATAAATATTACAGATAATTCAGACTTTCACAAAACGTTCACTACAATTCAAGAATTTGTTTGCCGTTTATATACCTTTCCAGAAATCAAAACTGTTAATGAAGCTAGAGTCACTGCAATTGAAAAGGCGTATAAATTATCCTGTAACAACAAATTTATTGCAAATAATTTTAAGAAATTTGATGCTTCCTGTTTACCTCCTTGTGCTGCTGAAGTAGAGGTGCATGTTCGGAAGACGATATACATTAGTACGATTTGGAACAACGCCCACTCGAAAATTCCGTGTGATTTGGTAGCCACAGACTACGGGTGGACATTGAATGCCGAAAGAATATACGATTTCGAATTGTTTAAAGGGCCTCAACTGCCCGAAATAATCGCGATCATGTAATAGATTTGGATCACCAGGAAATTCCAGGAAAATTATACAACTGTGAAATTGAATTGCTCAGTAGATGATATTGTAGATGAAGAAAATTATGATGCCGATTAGGATTGTATAGTTTCATATGAATCCAGTTATATTTGAATTAACTTCAATAAAAAGAGATTGCTCATCAGTAGCTTTATTTAAATTGCATTTTTGGGCAATATGTCCCATTTCCACATTTATACTATACAATATGAAGCAGCAAAGCATAAATGCTCTGGAAGTCATAGAAAATTTTTTACTAAACAAAATCAACATATAATTTTCCAAACGCCCTTCTTTTGCTAGTAAAGATGTTAAAAAGACATCTGGTAGAATTTATCATCAAGTATTTGACATACTTATTGAACCCCAGACATTACACTAGAACGTAAATAATTACATTTCCATCGTACAAATTGAATTTCAAAAACAAACCTCTTTTCAACGAAATTTCCATATCACCTGTTCTTCCGCCTGAAATTTTTGTATAAACTTAATCTAAAACTCCATCCATTCGCATTTTATTTTATTTCGACACTTCAAGCACTTTTGTATCGTTCCAAAAACAATATCGTACAAACTTTTAAAAAAACCTTCTTAGTTACATAATATTTCAACAAATTCCACTCCATTTTGAAGTTAAAAGTTAGTCAAACACCTATGGAAGTTAATGTGTTTCAGTTTTTAGAATGCAAAAAGCTAAACGTGAAAAATCTTTCTGGTTTGATTATTACTGCAGACCGTAACAGCACAATTAGTCATAATGCCATAGAAAATGTATCTACATTTTTTGTTACTTCTATATGCATTTAGATATAAAACAAAATTGACCAAAGTGAAATTCCAATAAAAAAGATTAAAATATGCAATCAGCATCATATGCTTTTGTTATAATTGAGGGATTCTATGATATTCCTACCAGGGTTGTAAAAATTTTATCGTAGGTTTTATCAACTTTAGTATGAATTACGAATTAATCAAGACAATAAATGTTAGCAAGCATATATCATATACACCAGTATATTCTAATCAACTTATTTATATAGAATATTTGAAAGTAGTCAATTCAGATTTTTTTATTGTGTGAACTCGTATCTTAGGAATAATAAACACTAATAATTTATTGTTGTAACTGAAATGAGTTAATTACAAAGCTATAAAATGAGATTGCAGATAAAAGGTTAAAAAGAAATTTTACTCGGTAAACTTCCAGTTCTTAATACCTGTTGATTTTTCCATCTCCATTTCTTTCACGACAAACCTTCATCCACAAATATGTATACTTGCTAGTAGTATATTTACACCTAAATATTATCTTATTTTGAATAATAACTTTAAGTATCAAATAATGTTAATTTACAAAGATGAATGTACTCACAACTTTATAAATAGAAGTGCAATTAACTAACTAAAAAAACTCTTTATACTCAACAACTCAACCCTGACTAGCCTAAATTTTTGCTTATAGCAGAGAGCTATCAGTTTGAACTAATTTATCTTCAGTAAGTGGTGCTTTCAAAGACTTATTAAAAGACCCAAATTTACAAGAAATTTCTAATATTTCCTTGAGCCCCTAAAACACAAAAATGAAAAATTACATTCAATCTCAAATATAAACAATTATACCTCATTTTCAATTTTTAGTTGTGTCATAACCTCACTATCTTTATTGGAATTGTTTTCATCTATTAAGGCAGCATTATGCATAACTGCGATCATTTCTTGAATTCTCTCAGCTTGTCGAGTAACTACTTCGTGGTATTTATTATCCCGTACAGCTAAAAAATCAATTCGTGAGTTGAATATTTGTTCTGTTGTATGAATTCGATATTTGGTCATTATATGTTCTAAAGCAGTTTGATGCTCTTCTAGAGCAGCTCGCAGTTCCCTATTTTCTTGTTGAATTTCACGCAAATGTCTGTTCTCTTTCTGAATATTTGCAATTAACTGAGAATGAGGTTTTTGATGAGCAACGTCATTTAACTGTTCAACTTCTTCTTGGTACTAAAATACATATAAATATTTTAAAATGTTGAGAAATAATAAATACCTGTTTCATTGATTCTATTTTCTTATTAATAGCATGAGTTTCATTAAGTAACACATCTGTAACACTATCACGTTCTTTTAACCTTTCTGTTAACCGTTTTGCATCAATAATTATTTGTTGCATTGTTAATGACATGGCCTATAGAAATTTATTTTTATGCAGTTACAATATAAACTACAAAAACTAATAATAAACTGGTAAAGGTAACAAAGAATGTGTTTTGTAGGGTTTATATTTTGGTTAGCTGTTCCATTATGCTAAAGCAATACATAATAATTGGATAACAGTCAATCTTGCTACTACATCACACACCTAACTATAAATCACCGTTAGGATTGAGGTTCGAGCTAAATAATTTTACAAATAGAATCATTATACATTCAAGGCAAATTATCTGTTTACTTCCTATAGTCAAACTTGACTGAAGGTTAATATGTCAATTTTGATCAGTGTCATGGGAGATTTTGGTATTGATTTATTTATAAATACGAATATGACAGTTACCTTGGGGGAGATATGTGGGATAAGCGCTAAACCTTATATTTTATACAATATAAAATTCAAGAAACAACACAGACCCACTACCAACAAATTGGCCAATCATGAAACATCGATTAAAAATATAAATATGCGGATTATTAAACCCTAGAACAGTAGAACCTATGGCAAAAATTGAAATCCAATTATTATTTTTACAAACGTTTAAAAAGTGCTTCTTGGTACTAATATTTTTTATAAGATTGATTGATTTTTTAGTCTTAGATAATAGCAAACAAATAAGAGGTATGGTTAAAATTCATTCTACTATTGTTAATAATGTTATGTACTTAATTTGTACTGAAACGATGGAAATTTTTACTATTTTAGAAGCATAAATAATAACTTGCAGAACAATAAAGAAAAGACATAATGCGAAACAGGAATTAGAGCTTTTAAGAAAATTATACACAAGGTGTAACAAGTAAAAGGTTTATTTAAACCTATGCCCTAAAATGGTTTGTTTCTGGGTGTATTAAGGGGTATTCAAACTTTCAGACAATTATCAAGTAGGTAATCCGTATTTCTTGTGTATAGTCAAAACATTTGATTAAATCATTGGTCGCGTTCAGCAGAGACAAACAGCTTGCGATACCGCTATGTAGCTCTAGCTTATTCTGCTAGGATGCCATGTTTTTAAACATGTTTGGTAAGTGAGCATAACATTTTTCTGCTACAAAAAGTGCCAATTGCGCCTAAGCATATTTGCAAGTAGCATAGGTTTCTAGCGGAAATATCGGCAAACTATTGCAAACTATTGGCTCTGCTAAACGCAACCATTGTAACATTTGGGCGTGACGAGAAATTAAAGTCTGATGAAAAATGGGGTAAGAAATTTAAGGCGGACAATTTATTTTTGAAGCATCTTCATCATTAGGTCTTTAGTCCTGGAACTGGTTAGGCGCGTACCATCATTGTTTCCTATTTTGAACTAACCTACAGATTTCCCTGAAATTTGCACAGTCTGCATATATCACTATCTGATCTAGGTCTACATCTACCTCTTTTTTCCTATCTCTGCTTGTAATATATTCCGTACTATTCCCCAAAAATGCCGTAGAACGTATTCTACCTTTCTATTTCTCCTATCTTTTTCCTCAGATATCCTTGCTCCTCTACTATTTCTATAACCTATTTGTTATTAACTTTGTCTGTCCATGCTATCATCATCATACATCTGAAGCACAGCATTTCAAAAGGCTGCTATCGCTTTTTGTCCGCTTTTCAGACTGCCCGTATTTCATAGGCATACCGTGCAGTGCTCCACACATATATCTTCAACAATTTTCTTCTTGTTCTATGTTTGTTATCTTTCATCATAGAGTTGTTCTTTCTTGTTAGATGCAGTTCAGTCACCTTCTATTGTTTTACAATTATATATCCTATTTCTCCGACACTCAGTGCTTATGAGAGGGGGTAAGCAGTCTGTGGCTACCAAATTCCCCAACACTTAAACATTTACCAATTTAATATTTTTCCCAATATATCTTTTCGCGCTAATAGTATTAGTTTAGATAATAGAAAAAGTTTCTTAAAGTCGTACGTATGGAGCGTTCTACTATACGGTAGTGAGACTTGGACAATTAAAGAAGTAGATAAGAAAAAGATAGAAGCTTTTGAAACTTGGTGTTTTAGGAGAATGTTAAAGATTAGTTGGACAGATAGAATAACAAACGAGGAAGTTTATAGAAGGATAGGTGAGGAATCCTGTATGTGGAAACAATTAAAGGTCAGGAGAGATAGAATGATAGGGCACCAGTTAAGACATGAGGGACTATTTAGTATAGTCTTAGATTATAGACTACCAAATAAAAATAGAGTAGGAAGGCCTAGACAAAGCTATATTAGTCAAATTATTAGAGATTTAGGTTGTGAAGGGTATGTAGACCTTTTAGACTAGATCAGAATAGAAAAGAATTTAGAGCTGCGTCAAACCGACTTTAAGTAAGTTCGAAAACAAAACAAAAAAAAATAAATAAAAATCAGTTAACTAAATGTCACCATGACATAACTCACAATTAGTTAGCGGTCTGGCATGTTGGTAGCGATTCGTTGCTTAAGCCTTACCATAACATATAATTTAATAAATGTCATCATGACATAACTCACAATTAGGTAGCGGTCTGGCATGTTGGCAGCGATTCGTCGCTTAAGCCTTACCATAACATATAATTTAACACTTTTTCTTTTTGAAGCAGATAACCAGGTTATATTTCATTTCCTTATAAATGGTAATCATGTAAACATGTTAGAGTTCTTTAACAACCATCAGGTTGCTAATATCTATGTAGTGCCAGGTGGATAGGAAAAAGATAGAAGGATATAGGAAGACCTAGACCAAGCTATATTAGTCAAATTATTAGAAATTTAGATTGTGAAGGGTATGTAGAGCTTTTTAGATCAGCACATAATAGAAAAGAAGTTAGAGCTGCGTCAAACCGACCTTAAATAAAGTCGAAAACAAAAAACAAATATCTTTTCGCACAGTCAACATTAGTTACAGATATTTCACAACCAACACCTGTGGTTGTTTACAATAGTCATCAGATTTATTTGTGCTTTTTTTTTCATCATTAGGTTTTCCGTCTCAAAACTGGTTAGACATGTACCTGCACTTATTTATATTCCAAGCTTGCCTACACAGTTTCCTGAAATTCTTACACAGCATGTATACAGCTCGGTTCCCCTTGTATTGTTTTCTAATGTTATGCCCTATTTCACCGAGATTCAGTAAAGGAGGTTAAGCAACCTGTGGCTGCCAAGATCCCCCAACACATAGACATTTGCCGAAATAATAGTTTTCCAGTAAATCCTTTCACACAATTAACATTATTCGAGAATATTGCCAACAATTCTTGTAGTTATTTATAATAATCATCATGTTTAAGTACAGTTACTTCCTTCGTCATTAATCTATCCATCTTGGAGCTGGTTGGATGCGTACCTGCATTGATTTCTATTTTGGGCTAGCCTACACATCTCCCTGAAACTACTACAGCCTACATCTTTCACTATCTATGTGCAGTAGTCTAACCTAGGTCTATCTCTTCTTCTCTTTTTTTCTATCTTTGCTTCAAATATATTCCGCACTATTCCCTCATGCCGTAGTATTTGGCTTATCATCCTATCTCTTCTCTTTTTTACCATTTTCCACATGTTTCTTTCTTCCCCTACCATGTTTAGTACCTCTTCGTTCTTAATTTTGTCTATCCATGATATCTCCACCGTGCGTCTGTAGCACCACATTTCAAAGGTTTCTATCTTTTTCTTGTTCGCTTCTCATTTTTGAAGCATCCTGTGTAATTTTGATTTCGGTGTAGTGGTGTTTAATAAGTTAGTACAATAGATAACTATCCTATAAAATTCATAAATTTAGAAATCGCAGAAGTAGCCTTCTATTTCTATACAATACATTTGAAATGAAACTTCAATTTATTAATTATTTAAAAACTAGCAAAAAGGGAAACAATCTCAATATATTTATCATACCATATTATAAAACAGAGAAAACATAAAACAAGGAAAAGATTGCCCAAAACATATGTGAGGAGCACAGCACTGTACGGCTGTGAAGCTTGAACAGTAGGAGAAGCGGACAAGAAAAAGGTAGAAGCCTTTGAAATGTGATGCTATAGACGAATGATAAAGATATCATGGACAGACAAAGTTAAGAACAAAGAGGTACTAAAAATGGTAGGGGAAGAAAGAAATATGTGGAAAACAGTAAAAAATAGGAGAGATAGGATGATAGGCCACATACTACAGCATGAGGGAATAGTGCGGAATATACTAGAAACAGAGATAAAAAAGAGAAGTAGAGGTAGACCTAGGTAAGACTATTGCACGCAGATAGTGAAAGATGTAGGCTGTAGGAATTTCAGGAAAATGTGTAGGCCAGCTCAGAATAGAAATTAATGGAGATACGCATCCAACCAGTCCCAAGATCGATAAACTAAAGACGAAAAAAATAACTCTACTTAAACATGATGATTATTGTAAGAAACTACAGGTATAGGTTATGCAATATTCTCGAATAGGGTTAATTGTATGAAAGGATTTCCTGGAAAAACTATTAATTCGGCAAATGTCTAAGTGTTGGGTATTTTGGCAGCAACAGGCTGTTTAACCCCCTTCGCATATCACTGAACATTGGTCAAATAGAGCATAACATTAGAAAACAATAGAAGGGGATCCGAGCTGTATATAGGTTGTGTGAAAATTTCAGGAAACTGTGTAGGCTAGCTCAGAATACAAATAAGTGGAGGTATGTGCCCAACCAGTTTCGAGACGGAAAACCTAAGAACGAAAAAATAAGCGGTGGTAAATCCGATGATTATGATAAACAACTACAGGTGTTGGTTGTGAAATATCTGCAACTAATGTTGACTATGCAAAAAGATATATTGGAAAAAATATTAAATCGGCAAATGCTCAAGTGCTGGGGAACTTGGCAGCCACAGGCTGCTTACCCCCTTTCACAACCACTGAATGTCGGAGAAATGGGGTATATAATTGTAAAACAATAGAAAGAGACCGAACTGCATCTCTAGAAGAAAATTGTTAAACGTATGTTACAGTTTGCACCACTGCCATGGTCCACGTTTCACAATTTTGCGCAATAGTTTATATTATGGCATATTACGTGGCAAATTGTAACACATACCAAACACGTTTACAATGATACAATTCTTTTTTTAAACTGTAAATAAAGCAAAGTACTTACTTAAAACGCGCCTTGCAGTTAAATCTAAGGGCATCTACTTGTTTGGGTGTGGGTTGTGTCACGCCATTGTTGAATCCAAATTTAACGTCTATCCTATTTCGTCATTTGTAGGTAAGGCAAGAGGGATACAGGTAAAGGCACTCGTAGATAAAGATAAAAGAGAACCTACATCCTAAAAAAGAGAAAAGGCAAAAACCACGACACAGGTAGACGTTTCCTGCTTGACGTCTCGTGGCTAATAATGTCGAGTCACACCGCGCACTTGCGCCACTCATTCCGCGCCTGCGCATCTGTCCGAGATGGCGGAAGTTAACAAGTTTATTTGAAAATAATAGCAGGAATTTAGTCACATATTTAACAATTTACATTGCCAATTTTGGCATGTAACAAGCATATGTGTGAGCACAGCACATTATGCCTATGAAATACGGGCTGTAGGTAAAGCAGACAGAAAAACGGTAGCAGCATTTGAATGTTGTGCTTCAGATGTATGAGGATGATAGCATAGACAGACAAAGTTAATAACAAAGAGGTTATAGAAATAGTAGGGGAATAAAGATATCTGTGGAAAAAATAAGAGAAATAGAAAGGCAGAGTACTTCTATGGCATTTTTGGGGAATAGTATGGGATATATTACAAGCATAGATAGGAAAAAGGGGGTAGATGTAGATCTAGATCAGATAGTGATAAATGCAGACTGTGAAAATTTCAAGGAAACAATGATGGTACGGGTCTAACCAGTTCCAGGACTGAAGACCTAATGATGATGATGAACATATTAGAAGGCTTTTGTTTACATTGAAAGTATTCCATTTAATAATACGCCTACATAATATAATTTTAGATAGTATGCAAGCCACAACAAAAACAGAATTTTACAAAATAACACACAAGGAAATACTGAATTGCAAAACTCACAGAGATTAGATTACACACCAGACATCGTATTCATTTAGGTATTTATTTATGTCACAGTTAGCTCAATGAACAAAAACAAACAACGACTACACGCCATCCACATGTATTATACATATATTAATAGTGTACCCCTCTAAGATCGAGGAGCAAGGGTATAATGACTTTGCGAGACAGTTACTTGAACAAAAGAATTCACTTCCCTTCAATTCATCAATTCGAACAGATATGGGGTTAGAAAAAAAAGTAAAAGTTTGGGTCTGTGGTAAATACCCTACTAATTATGAAATAGTAAATGAGGGTACATGTGATAGTACACGGATTTTCGACATAACCAACAAACGAATTTGAAATGGGATGGTTTGTTCCAAACAGAATGTTTTGGAATTTAGGGCACCAAAGGAGGAGATGATTTCTTGGTTAAATGGAAGTTAGAACCTATGAGATAACATTGTAAAAAAGATAACTGTGTAACTGGAACTGTATTTGAATATAGGGTTATCTGTATTGAGTATAGACTTTTAATAAATTTTACATGTTTTTGTTTCATATATGTGCTTTGCTATTGGGATAATTATGGGCTACTAACTCGACTATTACTGTCGTACATTTTAAATTTTGTTGTTTTTCCTATTTGTTAAAGTTAACATAGTATTTTTGTAGAATAGATTTAGACCAGCTAAGTGGAGAGTAGCTTTATTTGTTAAAGCGGACAGGCAACAGTGTGAAAAAACTCCATTCCACCAAGAGAATTAACAATCCTTTTGTTTACACGTCGGCCATTCCTATTATCTCAGACTTCGTTAGCGACCTTTAATCTTGACGAATTGAAAACCTGACAAGGTAAGTGGTAGTAATAACGAAGCTTGAAACACCTAAATAAAAGTTCGATCATTATGCAAAAAATTTGTTAGTTCCTCCATTTAGTACCACAGGAACCCACTCCTGCACCACAGTAATTGACCGGTGCATCCTTATTTTGTTACGGGATTCCCATCCTTTTTGAGTACATTCCAAATTCAGAAACTTAATGCCTTAAACATTCGTAGCATTATTTAAATCATTTGTCTAGTTTTCTAAAAGATGTCCGGCATGCACTTAATGTATGGTTTGTTATATTATAATCCGACGCAAGAAAAATATTTTACTCAGACAAATTCTCCAAGCCGGTTTTCGTTAAAATGCGAAAACATTTATTATGCTCAATACTAGTTTAAGGGAAACACGATCATTTAAATCCTTAGTTTGTGTTTGCGGCAAACCAAGAACTTGGGCTTAAAGTAAAGTGTATTGGATTGTGTAGATTGTGAATACAATATTTACAAGCAACCGTTTGAAAGGAGCAGGGAGATTATTATACACATTTTAAAACATTTGTCATCGTAACAATCATTTACTTATAGTTTTCTTTTAAAACTTAGAGTGACAAATGTGAGTTGCTGTTGGTTGCATTAAATTTATATTGAACGTGTAATAGATTCAATTTCACTTATCACTCGATTCGTCTACAGTAGCATGATTGTCCTAAGAGCATATAATTTTAATTAAATGCCAAAACTATTCTTTATTATTGTGCTATCATAGCAATTAATGAACAATAATATGTCTAATCCATATTCTGAAATATTTTTGTGTCATTCTGAGTTGGTGTGTGCGCATTACCATTTAGTAAATCATAGTTTATAATATTCATTGGTTATGAAAACGTGGCTTTAAGTTCAAAATTGTCATTTTCTTGTATACGTGTACTGTCAAAATTAGTTAACCTCTATTGCCTGCATTTTGTAGATTAATACATAATTTGAATTAAAAATGTCTCAGGTTACAGAGGTATTTCAAAAGTTTTGCAAGGAATACAGTACAAAGACTTCCAAGAAATTAAAAATAATAGATGCATATCTACTGTATATTCTTTTAACCGGCATTGTACAATTTGTTTATTGTCTACTAGTGGGAACATTCCCCTTTAACTCATTTTTGAGTGGATTTATTTCCAGTGTTAGTTCATTTGTGCTAGCAGGTAATGTATATAGTAGGGTAATGCACTTTTTTTAAATAGTAGGTCTCTTATTTTACTTTTATGCTGTTATTTATTTGATATTTTTAAAGTGACAAATACCTTGAACCTTACTTAATTAAATACTTTAAAAGTACCAGATTTCCATGATACTTTTTAATATTATCCCCTGTAGCATTTTTGTTCATGCATTTATAGATGACAAAACTTTTATTTTTTCTAAACAATATCAATATTTTAACAACACCAAAACTTCTTGAAGCTTATTTATTTTTGCTGTGGAGTTGTTTGCACTATGGTTAGTCTTGAGAGTTTATAATAAAGGATTTTTGTCTGAATGTAATATTAGTTTTATTTTATACACAGCGTATATACATGAATGTCTATATTATTGTCTTTACATAACAGAACTGATTTATAATGATGTACATAATATATTCCATTCCTAATGGACCTGCACTTTGAAGAAGTTCTAGATTACTAGAACGGTGGAATGACTTGTGCATTCCAGTGATCTAAAGAGCCAAACTACAGGTCCGACTAAAGTAAGTAGGGTCTTTAGTGGAACCAGACTAAGACAGGTCCTCAAAAGAGGACAGCAGCTTTTTCGGTACTTGGGTGGCAGAGACCATAGGGGTCGGTCTGACATTTTAAGACACACTACTGCGATGTGGAAGGCAACGGGAAACCACCACATTACCTCCCAAGTACACAGCGTACTTAAGTTGTTATTAAAGATGATGGCATGCTCTGGGGTAAAAAATTGTGGAGTTAAAATAGTCCCCCATTTGGATCTCCGGGAAGGGGACTACTTCGAAGATATGATCGGAAAGTATAAAAAAAGAGTCGTGAACATTCTGCGAGTCTGAGCGTGGAATGTCAGAAGTATGAAGTGTTAAAAAAAATTCAACATTATCATAATACCTTAACTTGTAAAAACAGGTAACGGTAATTATGTAAAAATAAACTCTTGTCTAGTTGTAATGACTAAAAATAGAATAATTAAATAATTATAGTTTAATATGTTTTAATTCTCAAGAGGTCATGGACCCAGACACCATCAACCACACAAAACTATAACTTATAAGTGATTATTTCAGTTACGGACAGTGCTGCAACGTTCAATAAAATAAAATTCTATTGCACCACTTTTTGATAGACAAATAATTTTGAAGTCTGTAAAAAGACTGTAAAGTAATGCAATAAAGATCCCTATATATTAAATATGGACAAATTGGAAATACCAAAACTAAAGGATCAGTCAAACTGGTCTGTTTTGAAACTCCAAATAGAATCAAATTTATCGTACCATGATTCTGAAGGAATTCTTACGGGTACAATTCTGAAGCCTGCTCCAGTTGTAACAGATGCAAATGTTGTACAAACTGCAACATTTGATGCAAGTATGAAACTGTTTAAACGTGCTAATGGTTATGCCATTATTCTGCTTACAACTACCTTAAGTGAAGAGCCATTGCGTTTAATTGAGATGTATAATTCAGCAAAAGATATGTGGGATAAGTTAAATGCTACGTTTGAGCGTGTTTCTGAACAGCGTCTAGTATATCTGTATCTAGAATTGCTCGAGTATAAAAAGGAGTCCATCGCAACTCACATTTCTAAGCTACAAAAAATCTGGCTTGAACGTCATCAAGAATTGCGTCGTGTTGAGGATAAAGATTTTACCAGTCACTTTGCTGCTTATGCATATCTTAAGGATGTTACTGGACAGTTATAAGGAATTTAGAACTACGTGGGAATCGGTTCCTTGTGAACAGCGCACAGTTGAATATCTTCACGAGCGATTAGCAATGGTTGAAATGAGAGTAGTGTTAAATCAGACTCAAGTTCTGATAGTTAATGTAAATCCCAAATCAAATTCTGGTTACAGTGGCGGCAGTAGCAGTAAGCACAAACATTCAGAAAATAATAAACTTAAGAAGAAAGACTATAGCACATATAAATATAATATTTGCAAGGAAATGGGCCATATCAAATACAAGTGTCCTAATAATAAAAGTAATTTTGATTCAAGTTCACAGTCTCGTAATGTAGTGCATGCATTGATAAGCAATACTGTGTTTCTGTCAGATTTTGACTTGTGGATTCCTGACACTGGGGTCAGTCATCACATGCTAAAATCTAAAGAATATTTTGTGCGTTACACTTTGTTTAATGAACCGATGAGCCAATTACTACAGCTGACAATAATATGCTGCTAGCGTATGGCCAAGCTGACGTAATGATTAAGACATTTGTGGATAATCAGTGTTATGAAAGAAAATTTACGGACGTGTGGTATACACCGGAAGTTGTTAAGAATTTGTTTTCAATACCGTCGCTGCAGATAAAGGATTCAAATATAACTTAAGTAAAGACTTTTGTGAAGTCAAACTAAAAGATAAAGATATTCTAAAGGGTAAGCGACATAATGGTCTGTACAGACTGTTAGTTCGTACAGTTACACCTGAAAAACCTGCTCGTGTTTATGTAGCGCAATCCTTGCAGTTATGGCATGAGAGGTTAAGTCATCAAAATAAAGCTCATGTTGAACGATATCTTAAAGAAAGGGATATTAAGTTTGTTAAAGGTGATGTCTTCTGTTTAAGTTGCATTTTAGGAAGACAACATTGCAAAAGCTTTGGCACACGCAAAGACATAGCTGCACTGCCAGGGGAAGTTATTCACGTGGATGTATGTGGTCCAATGCCTGAGAAATTGATAGGAGGCAAACGGTGTTATGTGACTTTTAAGGACGATTTTTCGAAGTATCAAGTTGTTTATTTCCTGTCCGAAAAATCTGAAGTTGCGAACAGACTACGTCAATATCTAAAAGAAACCAAAACAATTGGTCACATAGTAAAGGTTCTTATCTCAGACAACAGTGGTGAATTTGACAACAATGCAGTTAAAACATTTTTAGCAGAGTTTGGAATTAATCACCGTATGACAATGCCGTACACACCTGAACAAAATAGTTTAACTGAAAGAAAAAATCGGAAGCTAGTTGAAAGATATAAAACAAAGATTAGCACAAGGTCGTGCTACATATAACAAGAAAAAAACAAATACTGTGTTCAAAGACATCAAACCTAGAAACAAGGAAAAGATTGCTTAGAACATATGCGTGGAGCACAGTACTGTACGGCTGTGAAGCCTGGACAGTAGGAGAAGCGGACAAGAAAGAGGTAGAAGCCTTTGAAATGTGGTGCTACAGACGTATGATGAAGATATCGTAGACAGACAAAGATACGAACAAAGAGGGAATGGTGCGGAATATATTAGAAGCAGAAATAGGAAAATAAAGAAGTAGAGATAGATCTAGGTTAGACTATTGTACTCAGATAGTGGAAGATGTAGGATGTGGGAATTTCAGGGAACTGTGTAGGCTAGCTCAGAATAGAAATCAATGGAGGTACGCATTTAACAAGTCATAAAAGGGAAAAGCAAATGATGGAAAAAAATAACATAATTATTATAAGCAACTACAGGTATTGGTTTTGCAATATTCTCAACTAATGTTAATTGTGCTAAGGATTTACTGGAAAACTATTAATCCGGCAAACGTCTTAAGTGTTGGAGGATCCTTGGCAGCCACTGGTTGCTTAACCCCCTTCACATACCACTGAATCTTCGTGAAATAGGGCATATAATTAGAAAACAATAGAAGGGGAACCGAGCTGTATATAGGCTGTTGTGGGAATTTCAAGGAACGATGTTGGCTAGCTCGGAACATAAATAAGTAGTCCAAGTTTCAAGAAGGAAACCTAATGACGAAAAAATAAGTGCAATTAAATCTGTTGATTATTATAAATAACCATAAGTGTTGGTTGTGAAATATTTTCAACTAATCTTGATTGTGCAACAGGATATATTGGAAAAACTATTAATTTGACAAATGCTCAGTGCTGGGGGAACTTGGCAACTGCAGGCTGCATACTCCCCCTTTACATACCCCTACATTTGATTTTTCCAATGCTCCACCCGAAAGTACTACATTGGTCAGGAAGCTAGCTTTTTTACTTGGAAATTGTGAATTTTGCCAAACCCTTGCAGTTGTATAGGTACGGATCTTTAGCGTACGTGACAGCACCCATACACGGGACCTCCATTTTACCTCTCATCCAAACGAGGGCGT
Organism: Platerodrilus igneus; assembly: GCA_036346225.1. NCBI lineage: Eukaryota > Metazoa > Arthropoda > Insecta > Coleoptera > Lycidae > Platerodrilus > Platerodrilus igneus. The sequence goes on from JARFIW010001066.1 coordinate 3,784,582, forward strand.
ATTTTTGTGAAAAATGCTCACCTAACATTTTTCAAGCGGACAGTGTCGGAATTTGAACACTGGACCTTGGGCATAGTAGTCACACGCATACCAAATACACCACGGAGTCGCCCCCCCCCCCCTCACGTACCTTACATGCGTTTTTCCAATGCTCTACCGGGAGGTACTACATTGGCCAGGAAGCGAGTTTTTTTTACCTGGCAGTTTTGGAATTTTGCCGAACCCTTGCTGTTCCAAGCAAGGTAGGGATCTTTAACATGCGTGACAACACTCACACACAGGACCTCCATTTTACCTCTCATCCGGACGAGCGTGTATTTTTGTGAAAAATACTCGTTTAACATTTTCAAGCGGACCATGTCTGGAATCAGGGAAATAGGGTATATAATTGTAAAACAATAGAAGATGACCGGACCGCATCTAACAAGAAAGAATAGCGGCTATGTTCAAAGACAACAAACATAGGAACAAGAATTAAATTGTTCAAAGCATATGTGTGGAGCACAGCACAGTATGTCTATGAAATAGGGGCAGTAGGATAAGCAGACAGAAAGAGATAGAAGCCTTCTAGAATGTTGTGCTTCAGATGTATGTGAATGATAGCATGGACAGACAAAGTTAATAACAAATAGGTTGTAGAAATAGTAGAAGAATAAAGATATTTGTGGAAAACAATAAGAAATAGAAGGGCATGATACATTCCAAGACATTTTTGGGGAATAGTATGGGATATGTTACAAGCAGAGATAGGAAAAAAAGATAGATGTAGGCGGAGATCAGACTTTCGTACGCAGATAGTGGTAGATGCAGACTGTGCAAATTTCAGGGAAATGTGTAAGTTAGTTCAGACTAGGAAACAATGAGGGTATGCGTCTAACCAGTTCCAGGACTGAAGATCTAATGATGATGATGACATAATCTGTTGGATGTTTGTAGGAACTAAAATTTTGATAACTGAAACATGTAAATAATCACTTTTTTCTGCTTACCTAGATTCTAACTAAAGAGGATGCTAAAGTCAGGAATTTGACTAGTTCTTTATTTGATTCGCAGTAACATCTAACGAATCAATTGCTTTTATTGGTTGGTTGATGTCGGTGTAATTTTTGAAACCGATTTCAGAGCTGTCGAATTAAAACCTGCACCTCTTAATATTTACCTTTATTAACAATAATAAACACATGCTCTAAAATAAAACTCTAAAAGATAAAATGTCTACACAAAATTAAATCTGACGTCTCGTTATTAAAAAAACACTCAAAACCAACCACCTACTGTCTCTTTTTGTTTCTGTGCCGTCTTGCTCTATTACTAACACTCCTCCTGAATCTAGCTTCCAATCACGAAACTGATTCCAATGTCAAAACACAAACTGCACATTCTGCATATGTGAAGCCTTTCGTAACAATGTCAACTAAATTTAGCTGCGTTAGTAAATATTGTAATTCAATTCGCCCAACCTTTATGTCATACATGATTTTGAAAAATTTAAGTTCTGTATGCTTGATGCAATCACTCGTTACACTGTTTTCAGCTATCTTCCTTGCTCCTGCGTTGTCAATATTAATCATCCACGGATTCTTGCTGTATATATTGCTATGATAACACCGCACGCCGATGTAATTAACGGTCAATTTCCTACTGTCCGCCACCGGTCTGTGTCTCTAAACAACCCAAAATTTAAATATACTACGACTAGCTCAGTTTAATCCACACAGAGTGTACGACGTTACGATAACAAAGAATTTACCTCCCCTTTTTATCTAACATTTTCCTACTTGAATTGAAACAAACGAACTTGACCAAGATTTGTATAATGAAACAAAAAAATATATACACCTTACAGCTTGATAATATGATTCGCTATTCAACAAAATCAGCCCCTCAATCAAAGTAATAATGATATTAATTTGTTTATCCCAAAAATTATTGCTCTCTTTTAGTCAGTTTAAAGCCAGCAAAAATGACATTATATACTATTGGAAACACCTTTGAATGTTCAATGACCTTTCCCTTTTACGAAAATTTTTACGTATTAAAAGATTTTTGATGACTCTACATAAATATTCTGGTATAAAAGAAAAATGTAAAAATTTAATAAAAATAAAAATAATGCCTTATGCTATTAGACAATGTTCTGACCTGTAGTTTTCCTGACGTGTCTCTTTTTTCTTCCTATTCTTGGATCTGCTGCTGTGTGCTGTTGACTAGTACCCCTGGATTGTTTTCAGTTGAGTTTACTTGTTGATTTTATAGTATCGCTTGGCCAAACACCCATTCAATGCTTAGAACAATCCTCCGTTTTAGTGTTCCTATGCGTAGATGCAAACCAATGCAAATTTATATCAATGTATATTTAAATTCGGATTTATCTGCAAATTTAGATTTATGTACCAGTCTAGATTTCAGATTATTACCTAGAGTCCTAAATTATAAATATTAAAATTATGTTTAATTAATAAGGATTCACTTACGTTATCCAGTTTGTAACGTTTTTTTTACGCAGTTACACTTTGCTTATTAATCTAAAATAATATCGCAATAAAATAAAAATATAATTTATAAATTTTTGATCACTAAAAATAATTCATAAAATTTACAATAGCATATATGCTCCTCCGCTTTATAGGTCTAAGTTCCTACAATAAGCTTCGTCGAGTTGTCATTTCGTGGCACTTTTCTATCAGCGTCTGAACAGGTAAGCTGCTATCAACGGCATAGAAAGTCAAGATGTTAGACAGGCACATGGCCTGTAATACGGTCCGCAAGAAGATAGAATTATTTTAACCTTCGTGTCGGAATGTGGTTCTTGGCAGTTGTAGCGTGCAGATTTCATTTTGTGTTCCACCTGTAGCTGCTCAATCGATTCCTGCTGGCCGAAGTATTAGAGGTTCCCCCATCATTAAAACATGCAATATCAAGGATACAGTTAATATCAAGGATACAGTTAATATCAAGGATACAGTTAATATCAAGGATGCAGATAATATCAAGGAATTAATATCGTAATTGTCGTATATAATGCTGAAAAGAAAATTTAGTTTGAGATTCGAAATACAATAAATTTATAGGATGTACTTAAGGATGAATTGGTTTGGTTAAATAATGTTTTGTTCAGACGATTTCTCATAGTCCCAGCGATAAATTCATTCGTAATCATGTGTTTCCTGTTTGTGCATCGCAGATGGTTATGGAATATCCCACATCTGATGTCATAGTTCAATTTCTTTTGGTCGTACTGTACTTCGACACGTGAGTGATATTTAGTCTTTAATCACATTTATAATTATTTAAAAGTTTTACGAAACATAGAAGGTTGAAGCTTTACCTTGATTTAAGTAACTTAAAAATTATTTAGTAAAAGAAAGATTCCGTTATAAATTTATAACCTTGCAAAATTTTTAAAGATGGCTATGCAGTTTGCTTATCATAATTATTTTACAAACAGATAGCGTTAACTACACTGAAAAAGTTGTTATTGACATATGATGTCAAAAATATCTAATTATCCAATTTAAATATCACTTGTTATTTTACTCTAATTTAAAAATATATTTAGCAATTTTGAGATCATGTACTTTGATTCTTAAACAACGTGATGATTCTTTTTATACATATTAAGTAAAACTAACTCTATGTTGAAAGATGCAATTTTATGAGAACTTAAATAATTAAATTTAATTGTGAAGTCAACGTAGTGCTACAGATGGCTAAAGATTAATATATGTAATATGAATTATTAAGAGAGCTCAAACTTTTTAGTAAATTTATTCAGAAATATTCCATTTAGAGATCTTTATACTTTTTTGAATACAAAACCATATTAATTTTCTGTTCTATAAACATATTAGATGAACCAGATTATGTTAAAACAAATCAAGTGAATTTTATTGAATAGAATCCGTTTTTGCATAACTCTTTTATTATTAAAAAATTCAAGTAAGATTTATTGGTCATTCATGAGCAAACATTGAGTGTAATGATAACAAATATCCTGGGTGTATACTTTTGGAACTTAAATTCTATTATATTATTTTTGGTAAATATTTTTGAGGACACAAACGGTGTCCATGTTGTGCATTTGTTTGTTCACAGGTTAAGTCGAGACATCTGTATGACATCTGGTAATTGAGATTTTGGCAAGTGTTTTACAAAGGTGAAATTCAGGTTTTGTGGCTATATTAGTGGTGTAGATTTAAGGTTTCCGCTTTCCCCTAATACGAGCACAGATAATTTTTGTAGGTTGTTGTATTGAAAAATACGGTGGCGCTCATTATCTATATTTTTGGTCATTTGACAATCCATGCTCATGATTTACCCAGAGCTAACACTCTACTAGCCGTTTATGTCTAAAGAGTTTTTCTTTTCCTCAAGCCGTTTTCCATCCAACTTCACCTTGGGCTTTCATTGTTAATAAGAAATTCTCGACCTTGTGATATCAGGTAAGGGTTTATGATTTATGGTGGTCCAATTACTATCTGATATTCACGAAGGAATAATTTTTTGTTTACAAGTTAACGGCAAAACTTCTCTCGTATATTTTTTACTATTATTTTAATTTCAAAATTTTCTATTACGACTTCCACGAAATATAATTATTTAATTTTTCTATGTTCACTTTTACATAAATTTTTTATTTGAACTAATGTGAAGCGTGCTCAGTTGAAGGAAGATTGCTTGTTTATCAAATTTGAGTGATATATAAGGCAACGCCTCCATCTGACACCATTGGTTATCGGGGTCTTTCGGTCAAAGTTTTAGGGCATGCTATAGGATATTGTCAATACTCTGGGCTTTCTCAGGTGTGAATTTGATAATAGCCCGCCGAAACAATGCTGTCGATCACGTAGTATTCATGTACTTTCACCTGTCTGTTTTGTGTTGTAGGAAATTTTAACTCGACTTCTCACATAGGCAAACTTATGGCTTTATTTGTCAAGATAATCTTTTTTGTGTCCCAACGCATATGAAACGCTTGATTACTGCTTAATGGTAACGTTTAGCGAAAAAACTTTCAAATAAATGTTATGTATATTCAAAATGGCTACAACGTAAAATTAATTAGTGTTATACAGGGTGTTCGATAAAAAAGTTATATACCAAAGTTATGTTTTTTTAAATGGAACACCCAGTATTTTATTACAAATTCTGATTGCTCGTATCAAACTAGGGTAACTTTTATCAGGATTACCTATACCTAAATCTCATAGTTGTTGAGATCTTCAACTTTTTTCAAAATCGCATGATTCATTAAAAAATTTTATAACACCATGATTTAGATGATGCTGAACATTTAACTTTTGTAGGGAAATAGTATAAACTTGTAGTTAATGGAAACATAACACTAGTTATGAAAATAATATACAGGGTGTTCATTGCATCGTTCTCCGTTTATTAAACAATTAATGCCATTAAGTCGCTTATTTCAAATGGAACACCCTGTATATTTTCAAGTAGTAAAATGCAGAATTAAATTCTCTATTCAACAATATAAGGTTACCGTATATTCATATTCAACCGTTTCCGAGTTATTAGCGAATAATTAAAAATGTTGGTACATAATTCTAAAGTTGGGTATAATTTACTTTGATCACAGGCGGCGGCGCGTTGCCTACCAAATAATATTAACTATTTGACTTCGTTGCAACAGCAACCATGTTTAAGTTTTGTTTTTGTTGTTTATCAGTTTTGTATCTGTGTTGTTGTGAGGTGATCATTTGTAAAATGAAAACCTATAGTCTTAACGCAAGGATTGATATGATGTTGGTAGTTGGCGAAGCTGAAGAAAATTGTCTATTAGCTACAAGAATTTATGCTCAAAAATTTCCTAATTGAATGCATTCTAATAGATCTGTGTTTGAAAGATTATTGCAACGCTTTAGAAGTACTGGTAATGTTGAATGTGAAAAAACTCAAAAAAATCATTGTTATGGAATGTTGCTTTATCACTGATCAAAACAAAATTCAAAAAATTATCATCTTCTCCGATTTGATCCATTATCCATAATCCAAAATTTATTCTGCTTTGAAAATCCCCATTCTTAAGCTCTTGGTAAAGCTAAATTTTATATGGGTGAAATTTGTTGGCTTTTAGTATTTTTGAAATACTAAGTTTACTCAATCCGATTGTTTGACTGGTTTTACGCAAACTAGTATTACGATTTTCTACTACAAATTCCAATACCAATAATTGATTTCCTTCACTATTAGTAACATGCTTTACTTGTTGAGTTTTTTAATATTCAACATTACCAGTACTTCTAGAGCGTTGCAATAATCTTTCAAACGCAGCTGCATATTAGGATGCATTCGATTAGGAAATTTTTGAGCGTAAATTCTTGTAGCTAATAGACAATTTTCTTCAACTTTGCCAACTACCAACATCATATCAATCCTTTCGTTAAGACCGTAGGTTTTCATTTTACAAATGTTCACCTCACAACAACACAGATACAAAACTGATAAACAACAAAAACAAAACTTAAACATGGTTGCTGTTGCAACGAAGTCAAATAGTTAATATTATTTGGTAGGCAACGCGCCGCCGCCTGTGATCACAGTAAATTATACCCAACTTTAGAATTATGTACAAACATTTTTAATTATTCGCTAATAACTCTGAAACGGTTGAATATGAATATAGGGTAACCTTATATTATTGAATAGAGAATTGAATTCTGCATTTAACTACTTGAAAATATACAGGGTGTTCCATTTGAAATAAGCGACTTAATGGCATTAATTGTTTAATAAACGGAGAATGATGCAATGAACACCCTGTATATTATTTTCATAACTAGTGTTATGTTTCCATTAACTACAAGTTTATACTATTCCCCTACAAAAGTTAAATGTTCAGCATCATCTAAATCATGGTGTTACAAAAATTTTTAATGAATCATGCGATTTTGAAAAAAGTTGAATATCTCAACAACTATGAGATTTAGGTATAGGTAATCCTGATAAAAGTTACCTTAGTTTGATACGAGAAATCAGAATTTGTAATAAAATACTGGGCGTTTCTATTTAAAAAAACAACTTTGGTATATAACTTTTTTATTGAACACCCTGTATAACACTAATTAATTTTACGTTGTAGCCATTTTGAATATACATAACATTTATTTGAAAGTTTTTTCGCTAAACGTTACCATTAAGCAGTAATCGAGCGTTTCGTATGCGTTGGGACACCCTGTGTATATATATACAGGGTGTCCCAAATTGAGTAGGATAGCATGGGCATCTTTCTTATTATTAATGAGATCTGCTTAAATGGGCAAAGTTGTGTCATTTGGATAGCTTATTTAAATTCCGCATAGATACATTGGAAATTCCAAACAGTCTAGAAATTATTTAAAAAAAACTGAAAACTGCCAATTTCTTCGAAGTCGAATATTTTTGTTATAATGAAAGATACGAAAAATGTTTCTTATAAAAGTTACTTAGTTCAATTGTGTGCACTTAAAAGTGATATTGAAATTAAATTCAAGATGGCGGTTATCGAGATATTAGCATCATCTTTCATATTTTAAATAGACGCCATATTGGATTTTTAGATGGTTAGATAGCATATTTTTTTCTCTTTTCAACGATGTATTACAACATATGTTTAAATGAAAAAATTTACTGAAAATGATAATTTTAATTCTTTATCAAGTAGGCATCATCAGATTTCTCTTAAACAAATGAAATTATAACAAACTGTCATGTTGAATTAGTGTATCTGTTGTACTAATAATTGGCATTTGTGTATTCTCTTTCCCTGTTATAAGTTGTGATATACTTATTCTATAAAATATTCAAATGGCAAATTTTTGAACAAGCAAACAATATCATATGTTTTGAACATACATAAAATGTAATAAGAACAGTCGCCTTGCTGCCGAAACGTACTTAACAAACTTTTCCCGAAAAAAGACAGCCAAACATTGAAATCTTACAAAGATTGGATACAAATATGACGCAGTATGGATGTTTAAAAAAACCTACTCGAAACATAAATGGAGACATTGCAGATGAGGTCTTGACACTGGCCTGTGTGGAAGCTAATCCACTCATTTCAACACGGGAAATAGAAACCCAAGTAAACGTATCCAAGTCTCAAGCATCAAGAATTTTAAAAAAGCATAAATATCACCCTTACAGATTTCACGTTGCTCAAAACTTACAACCAAACGACTATTTCCGCAGATCAACATTTTGCAGATGGTTTATCAATCAAGTTATGGAGAATGATGATTTTATCAATCGCGTTTTGTGGACCGATGAGTCTTATTTTTCTAACTGTGGAATATTTAATCGTCATAATGAACACTATTGGATACAGGAAACCCTCGCATAACAGTTCCACGCCGCAATCAAATTCGATTTGGATGTAATGTTTTTTGTGGTATATTGGGAAACCGTTTACTTGGTCCTATAATATTCGATGGAACCTTAACCTCTCAACGTTATTTGGAATTGCTTCAAAAATCTTTAAAAGATTTATTAGACGACCTACTTTTGGCACAAAATAATCAAATTTGGTATCAACAAGATGGCACACCTCCACACAACGCTAGAGATGTTATCACCTACTTAAGTAACCGTTTTGATGGCAGGGTAATCACGACCCACACACCTGTAAAATGGCCGCCTAGATCAGCAGACTTGACACCCCTGGATTTTTATTTATGGGGCACTTTAAAAGATAATGTATATGGAAGTAATTTCCAGTACAATAATGTAGATGAACTACGGGAAGCGGTTATGCAGGCAATAAACGGTCTTAATGGGAATACATTACAACGCGTAACAAAAAGTGTTCTAAAACGTTGCCGATTGTGTTTAAATAATAACGGTCAACATTTTGAACAATTGCTATGATTTATTAGTTGGTGTTTAATGTTATTCTAATGTTTTTTTTCGTTTAATATGTTTTAAAACTGATTTGTGTTGATGCCTACTTGATAAAAAATTAAAATTATCATTTTCAGTAAATTTTTTCATTTAAACATATGTTGTAATACATCGTTGAAAAGAGAAAAAAATATGCTATCTAACCATCTAAAAATCCAATATGGCGTCTATTTAAAATATGAAAGATGATGCTAATATCTCGATAACCGCCATCTTGAATTTAATTTCAATATCACTTTTAAGTGCACACAATTGAACTAAGTAACTTTTATAAGAAACATTTTTTCGTATCTTTTATTATAACAAAAATATTCGACTTTGAAGAAATTGGCAGTTTTCAGTTTTTTTTAAATAATTTCTAGACTGTTTGGAATTTCCAATGTGTCTATGCGGAATTTAAATAAGCTATCTAAATGACACAACTTTGCCCATTTAAGCAGATCTCTATCATTAATAATAAGAAAGATATCCATGCTATCCTACTCAATTTGGGACACCCTGTATATACAGGGTGAGTTTTTAGTGTGGCAACGGTCGATAACTCCGTTATTATAAAAGCTACGTAAACCAAATTTGGAGGCATATTAGGCATTCCTAACGTGCACATTTTAAAAATATTTTAAAGCATACAGGGTGTTTCATAATTCCAGGGCAATTTAACTTATATTTTTTTTAATGGAACACCCTATATATTATTACATTTTTGAAAAGCCCATAAAAAGAGCTTTAATTTGATATCAAATTGTATCGGTCTATTTCTTTTAGTTTTTGAGATATTCAACTGTTTTTAGAAAAAATAACCCAGATTAGATACATTGCCACTGCACTAATACACAACTTATGTTAATTTTCGGGATGCAGAAAATTTTACTATATTCCATAGTATATTTGTAATTATCACTTTTTTGAAATTTTTTCATATTATACAGGGTGTGTCAGGTTTCGCAAAATGCAATTTTAAAATTTTTTTTAAATGGCACCCCTACCAATTTTATTGCTACAATGGATAGTTCATTAAGTGTCCTTTCATTTTTGTTAGGCATTCCCTATACCTAAATCCATTACTTTCTGAGATATTTTTGATTTTCTTTAAATTTTAAGAATGTTTTTAATTTACATAACTAAAAATAACTTACTATTGGAGAATATTATAAAACAATTAATACATTTTGATTAACAATTAACTACACTTACCCAATAACAATTTTCATAAAGATATAACAACCTACAATAATACGCTATCAACAGAATTCTGCCAGATCAACAATATGCATTTTATAGAAAATGTTCAAACAGGAAATCAGGCAGGCTTTGAAAAAAATAACAATTACAATCATAATGTCATTTAGGTTTATTAATTGTAGCGTGTTGTCATTTAACACATTATCAGTTTTGTTTAAAAATGTAATCTTTGAAGGAGTTTTCAAAATTAATTTTACAGTGGAAGAACAAATAAATATGATTTGGGTATTGGGCGAAAGTTTAAGAAATTTCCTACTTGCATCAAGAATATACCAAGAAAGATATCCTGTTAAATGACAACACACTACAATTAATAAACCTAAATGAGATTTTAATCGTAATTGTTATTTTTTTCAAAGCCTGCCTGATTTCCTGCTTGAACATTTTCTATAAAATGCATATTGTTGATCTGGCAAAATTCTGTTGATAGCGTATTATTGTAGGTTGTTATATCTTTAGTGAAAATTATTATTGGATAAGTGTAGTTAATGGTTAATCAAAATGTATTAATTGTTTTATAATATTCTCCAATAGTAAGTTATTTTTAGTTATGTAAATTAAAAACATTCTTAAAATTTGAAGAAAATCAAAAATATCTCAGAAAGTGATGGATTTAGGTATAGGGAATGCTTAACAAAAATGAAAGGACGCTTAATGAACTATCCATTGTAGCAATAAAATTGGTAGGGTGCCATTTAAAAAAAATTTTAAAAATTGCATTTTGCGAAACCTGACACACCCTGTATAATGTAAAGAAATTTCAAAAAAGTGATAATTACAAATATACTATGGTATATAGTAAAATTTTCTGCATCTTGAAAATTAACATAAGTTGTGTGTTAGTGCAATGGCAATGTATCTAATCAGGGTCATTTTTTCTAAAAACAGTTGAATATCTCAAAAACTAAAAGAAATAGACAGATAAAATTTGATATCAAATTAAAGCTCTTTTTATGGGCTTTTCAAAAATGTAATAATATATAGGGTGTTCTATTTAAAAAAATATAAGTTTAATATGCCCTGAAATTATGAAACACCCTGTATGCTTTCAAATATTTTTAAAATGTGCACTTTAGCCATGCCTAATATGCCTCCAAATTTGGTTTACGTAGCTTTTATAATAACGGAGTTATCGACCGTTGCCACACTAAAAACTCACCCTGTATATATATATATAAAGACAAGTTATTTGCAGTCCGCAATAAGAAAATTGTATATGAAGTAAGATGTATCTGTAAACAACTCTTATGAAAATAATAAAAGCCATTGACAAATACAAATCGGGCTGGTAGTTATATAGCCATTAACAAAACATTAGCTTTATTACTTCATAGGGGAGGAAACATCCACTGACCATGGTTTCGGCTTGTTAGCCTCGTCAGAGTGGAATAGTTCCCAAGAACCCTATGAAGTAATCGAAGCTATTACAATGATTATAATTCGAAACAATCACTGTACTATGGCAAAAGTAAATAAAACCGCCATCAGGTGATAAAACACCAACACTACTAAAGTGTGGAAGTACAGAATTGAACCGAAACTACATAATAAATTTTATAAATGACTATAAAAGTACGTCATGCCTTTGAGAATTTGCGGAATGTTACTGCAAAATTTATTTGCATACGTAACAAACCCTCTCGTGGCGACACCCGGGTTCATTCTTCATTTAGTCATTTACCTCGTTTAATAAGGTCGAAACCCCTTAATTATTTTAAGTACTAACAAAGTGACGACCGTTACTTCCTGAACATATATATATATATATATATATATATATATATATATATATATACAGGGTGTCCCAAAAGTAATGGTCCAAATTGAAGGGTTTGATAACTGAGATTAATACCTATTCAAATAACTATATATGTTGTTATCCAATTGTTGATGGTTTCAAAGTTATAACAACTTTTGCGTTTTGTGTCAAAATCGTGCAGAACTTCGAATATTAATTTGCAATAAAAGAAATACTGATCTTTTAAAGGTAATTCGTTTTCTGTTGTATGCGTAAATGTTGTGTGTTTAATAAATAAGGACTTCCTCAAACATTTACTTATTATCGCAAGAGAAAATCATAATTTTTCCATAATTTTGGTTCTATGAAATATATATATATATATATATATATATATATATATATATATATATATACAGTTGGGAGATAATGACCTTGAACAAAAACGATATATTATTAATGGGTGTGAGGTCAGCTGGAGAAAAGTATACTCTTTTTTAAGGCCTAAATTTTCGAATCTATTTCAAATTCTTGATCACAGGCTTTCTAAAATACAATTAACTAGGCTAACATATACATCAATTGCTATTAACTTACAAGGTGAGGATATATATTAAATTAACATAGATATTAAATCGAAAAGTATTTTTAAAATAATGTTTGCTTCAAGTTGTTGTATAAAAATTGTATAACTTGTATAAATATAAAATGTCAGATTTTGAAACCTTTCAGTTTCATTTTTTGTTATTTAAAGCGTTAAATATAGGATGCCTATGTGTGTGTGTGTGTGTGTGTGTGTGTGTGTATGTATGAACATGAGTGTGCGTACATGTTATACTTATATGAGTGTCCATGCATATTTCTGATTATATATTTTAAATCTGTTTGTTTGTTAGTACGTGTGTGTATGTGTACATGTGTATGTATGTATGAATGTGATGTGCATGTATGATGTGAAGTATTAATCACTACAATATCAATTATTGCATTAGGTACAGGTTACTTCTGAAGACTAAGAAAGTATGTATAAATCGAACTTAAACCACCAATATCTGTTTTTATTTATACAATTTTTTTGAAAAATATGATACATTTCAAGGAATAATCTTTTTTGTATCTTTTCTAATTCTAAAATTTTAGGATGTTCAAAATCAATTTTGTGATCTAAATTGAGCGAGTGACTTGATAAAGCACAAGAATTTGGTTTGATTCTAATGTCACTTTTGTGTTGGGTTATGCGTTGTTTTAAAAATTGTGACGTTTGTCCAATATAGGGTTACCACAATCTATACAATTAATTTGATATACAATGTTTTTTGAAACAAATCCAAAGTTTTATCTTTAAATTTTGAAAAATAGTTCCTAATGTTAAAATATTCTTTTAGCGTATTTGAAATTGTAATTTTAAATACTTGAGTTAATTTATTAGTTAGGTGATCATCTATGTTTGGTAGTGTTTTGTATAGTTGTAAACTTTTGTTATTTTCGTTAGTTGTGTTATTGCTATCTATATTACCATCGTTATTGTTTGTATTAATGTATTTTTTTGAGTTATATAATAATTTTGTGATAAGGTCTATAGGATAGTTGTTGTTTTGTAGAATATTTGAAAGTTTTTGATGTTCTTATTATGAAAAGAGGGATGGGATATTTTAAAATTCGTTCTTTTAATCCTAAAATAAAATTTAGCTTTGTTTTAAATGGATGAAAAGAATAATAGTTTAAGTATCTGTTTGAATGTGTAGGTTTTTGATACCAATCTAAAATGATTTCATTTTCATTATTTCTAATTAATAGTGTCTAGGAACGGTACTGAGTTATTTGATTCTGTTTCGACTGTAAATTGAATGTGGCTATTGTATTTATTAAAATGTTAAGAGTTTCATCTATTTTATCTTCTGGAATAGCTGTCACTAGATCATCTACAAATTTTTTAATAAATGGAAGATTAAATGGAAGTTGTGGAATAACAGAATTTAAGAGTTCATCCATAACTATTTGTGCAATAATGGGACTTAGATTTGATCCCATCGGACATCCAAAATTTGTAGATAAAATTTATTATCAAACGAAAATAACAGTTGTCAAATAGAAATTCAACTATTTGTAAAAATGATGTTTTGATAAATTACAATTTTGTTCAATGTCGGTCCAAATTTTAATAATGTTATTCATAGCTAAATTTTAGGTATATTTGTGAAGAGGGAAACGACGTCTAAACTGATTAATACATAATTTTCTGGTAAAAGAAAATTATTTATTTGTTCAGAAAATTCAAAGGAATCTTTTATATTAAATGCGGTTTTACGGACGGATTTTGTTAGAATTTCAGAAATGAATTTGGAAAGTTTTTCAGTGGCAGCGTTATTTGTGGAAACAATGGGACGGTATGAAAAATCGGCTTTATGTATTTTAGGTAGACCATAAAGTTTAGGAATTGTGCTGCTATAATTATTAAATGATTTTGCGTCTAATTCGTTTCATATGAATTTTGACCTGAAAAATTGAATAAACTAGGTCCCAGAACTGTAAGTCCCCTAGTTTGTAAAATAACTTGCTTAAAACGCAGGAATGTACTGTCAAAAAGCACGTTTTTTACGTTTGAGGCGCTATAATTTCATTAAATGACTAACAAATGCATAAAATCTAAGAACAAAAATTGTAGAGAATTTAATTCTGAGAAAATGTATGTAAATAAAGTCAATAGCGAACAAATTCTAAATTAATCGTTTCAAATTTAATTGTAAGAAAACAATTACTAAAGCAAATGCTCTCGAACAGTCTGAATGCAATAACAACAGCTGTTGCTGTGGCACGTCAGCTAATCAGTTTCAATTAAATTTTATTATTTATTATTTTAATACTTTAATATTAAGTTGGTAGCACCGATCATTGTTGGCTGCTTAAACACAGTCTGACTTATTCGTAGGTGCTTGGTTACTGTAGTTGTGATTAGTGTTATTGCTTTTTTATTTGTGAGGAAAATTAATTTCAAATTCCATTTACCATTTAATGTGTATTTAGAAATTTGTCGGTTTTGTTTCACATTTGTCTTAATAATGCCTCGCATATTTTCTCACGCCGAATAGGCAGATGTGGTTTATGTGTATGGCTTTTGTAATGGCAATGCTACAGCTTCACTTGCAGAATATCAATGTCGGTTTCCTCAACGTAGAGTACCAAATCATAAGGTAAGCAGGATTTTTATTAATCTTCGTGAGACTGGTTGTTTGCCTAGTGCAAGAATTTCATCTGACCGAGGATTTCAACCTGAAGATGATGCTGAAAATATTCTTCGAGCAGTTGAACATAGTCCCACTATGAGTTCGCGGGGAATATCTATGCAACTTAATATCCCAAAAACTCGTGTGTTGCGAACTTTACACTTACACGGATTGTATCCATTTCATATACAAAAAGTGCAACATCTTCAGCCAGGAGACAATGCTGTGCGTCTACAATTCTCTGAATGGATTAAAATGCATCGTTGTATTGTTTCAAGTTTACTTTTTACTGATGACGCTACATTTACTCGTGATAATGTTAATAACGCCAGGAATTTCCATCAGTGGTTAGATGAGCATCCTCTTGCTACAACGGACAATAATTTTCAGTGGAGATTTTCAGTCAACGTGTGGTGTGGTATTGTAGATGATGAATTAATTGACCCTTTCATATTACAGAACCGACTTGTAGCGGAAACATACATGGAATTTTTACGTAATGAATTGTCTACTTCTCTGGAAAATGTACCACTTATAACACGAATGAATATGTATTTTCAACATGACGGCGCTCCTCCGCATAGTGCTCGAGTTAGAAAATTTTTAAATGAACACTTTGCAGGTAAACTGATTGATGCTGGAGGAGTTATTAAATGGCCGCCAAAGTCTCCAGATCTTACCCCACTGGACTATTGCATATGGGGTTGGATGAAAGAAAGTTTATAAAGTGAAAGTTAATACACGAGATGAACTGCTTACTCGAATTTTTGATACTGCTACCCTCATAAAGGAAAAGAAAGATGTTCTTGCAACAGCGACACAAAATATTCGGAAGCGTGTTGAGAAGTGTATAGACTGTAATGGCGGAATTTTCGAACCTTATTTATAATGTAATAAAATTAATGAAATTAAACATGTTTTATTTAGCACATTTCATTTAGAATATTATCATGGTCCATTTAATTATATCAGATTAAACTTTTTTAAAACGTTTATTACGATAATACAGTATTGTTACTTTTTTGGAAAATAATACAAGTTACAATCAAATTTGAATTGATTAATTTAGAATTTATTTACTATTGACTTTATTTACATACATTTTCTCAGAATTAAACTCTCTAAAATTTTTATTCTTGGATTTTATGCATTTGTTAGTCATTTAATGAAATTATAGCGCCTCAAACGTGTTTTTTGACAGTAAATTTTTGCGTTTTAAACAAGTTATTTTACAAACTAGGGGACTTACAGTTCTGGAACCTAGTTTATTCAATTTTTCAGGTCAAAATTCATATGAAACGATCAAACGTTTGTCTTAATTACCGTTTTAATGGGGTCAGTCCGATTTTATTTAATCCCCGGAGTGGGAATCTGGGTAAAATCTTTCGCTAGCCTTATCTCGCTAACGAAGCATTTCCAGACATATGTTTATATGAACTTTTTGCCTTGTTTTCAGGTCTACAATCACCTGTTAAAATGTTTTCCTTTCCTCCCGGTCCACCCTGTGTATTATTATCTGTATATCTTTTTGTATTTGAAATTTGCAGCACTTCACCTTTAGCTGTTGTACTTAATACCTTTACAAGGTTCGACTTTCTAACTACTCTTCTGGGTCCTTGGTCTACATCAGCAGTAATATTTTGAACCTTAAAATATGAGGGATGTACTTGTTTTTTTATTCAATTTTTTCCTGTTGTTTTGAATCAATGTCTTGCAAATTTTATTTAAAATATGTTTAACGATTTTGTTTTATTTCAGTATGCTTGCGCCTGCAAGTGAATCCAGAAAATAAGAATCAATTTTATGGAATCAGTCCAGAGAGAGGATTTGCCGATTTTATTTTTGCACATGTGGTGTTACATCTTGTTGTTATGAATTTTATTGGCTGAAAATATAAATAAGTCAGGACTCATCGATGCACAGAAAATAAGAATTAAACATTTCTTCTTAATTTTGTTATTTTGTATTTTTTTTCAATAAATACATAATTTTCAATATTTTAATATTTTAATTGATGTTCAAAATATTTAGGTTTTTAGTTTATTATAAATTTTTAAAATTAATGAGTATTCAAATTTATAAAATTAATATTTTAATTGGTTCTATGTGCATGTTTGAGAATGTGTTGTACTGAAGCAACAAAGTGTGCACAATAAATGTTCTATATTTTTCAATATATTATTGATTTCTAATGAGGTGTGAATAATTTTCTGTTGCATTGGTAAATATAATTTGAATAAATCTGTGTATTTAGCAAATAACTATGTTTTTATAAAACGGTTTTTCTATTTGATCTGTGCTTAGACAAAAATAATAAACTACTTAGTCCTGATAAAAACTTTTCATAACATTGAGTAATCTATCTGAAAACTTTTACATAATACTTTCAAGTCATTAACATCATCATAATGCTAGTATAGAATACTTTTGTAGAGGAACTCTTGGGGCAAATTTTCATATGTTGTAAGGTTAATGTAACGGGAATGCCAATTAGTTAACTGACAATGACGCTAATTACCTGTGATTGGTATATTTTCAAATCGAAATGGTAAATAAGGTGCTCAATCCTTTTACAACTATTATGCGTTTAATGAGTAGATTCAGTAATTAAAATAATAGGGAATTGTACAGAACAAACTGAGCACATGCTTGATTCACAAAAAACACATTAACCCATTGTGGTAATTACGTATATGTGTGAAAAACTAATGAACATTTGTAGGTTAAATATTTTTATAGGGAAACACACCTTACATTTGATTTTCGAATACTCCACCCGAAGGTACTACATTGGTCAGGAAGCAAGTTGTTTTTCCTGAAAATTTTGAATTTTGCCAACACTTACTGTTCTAAGCAAGGTAGGGATCTTCAACATGAGTGACAACATACACACAGAACCTACTATTTACCTCATCCGAACGAGGGCATATTTGTGTGAAAAATGCTCGCATTACATTTTTCAAGCAGTCCTGTTGGGGAAACGAACCCGGACCTTGGACTTTGCAGTTAGACACAAACCACTTAAGCCACGGAAGCACGTCATTTGTAGGTTATCAATAGAAAATTTATTGTGCTTTTGTGAATCTAGCCAACCAATACAAAATTTCAATTTAGATTTTGTGCTCAATTATGGGAGGATCTGTTACATTCTTTACTGCCTCCTTAATTTAAAAATTATTCAAAATCTACATATTTAAATGTATTGGTCCACTGTACTTTTATTATATCAAGTTAGCTCAGTTAGGTAACCATCGTTACCCGTCTTTTATTTAATTCACAAGTTTGCATGCTTTGTTATGTACTATTTCTGCATTATACATTTTTTACTAATAGCGTATTTCTCATTGTATTCACAAAGATATGAATTTTCATTAACAAGTTCGACTACCTTTTTTAATTGAAATGATTACTTATTCAAGCATCTCATTAAGTATTTAGCTACATTGTTGAATATGCGGAATCTATTCTATGTTAATTTGCTTTAGTTAAAAATCTTCGCATTATAGATTCCTGAAATAACTTGCATCGCGTTAATAAATATATTTAAGTGTTTGCTTTAAAATGTTGGTTTCGATTATGTTACTACAAATTACTGCTCTTGCACTTCATTATCGTACAGGTGTTCATGGACTCAGTTTATGAGCGATATAAACTGCCAACTTGCTATTTGCTCCTGATATTGTAAATCAAAATACTAAATCTCTATGGTTTTCTATAACAAATATGCCATACATTTGTGTCGTTCATTATAAAAGTGGTGTAACTCCGTATATGTAGAATGTTTCTTTGTGTAAAGGTATCGCGTTTTATTATATTTTTTAATATACCTGCACCACAATACTAGTATAAAGAACTAATTAGCGTGCGTAAATCGATCTTTATCGCACTAGTGTTTTAAAGGTTGCTAAGCAACAACATTTTCAATTTTATTTTTATTTGTCAAATTATACAAATGTCAAACAAATATCTTAAAACATAAATGAACTGTCAAACTAATTGAAACCCACAATTGTTTCCACGCAACTACTATAAATCAAAACGACTTATAGTCTAAATCTGTGCACTTCAATACGGATAAATTCAGTAATATGTAGATCTATATATCAAGTTAAAATGCAGGTATATTAAAAAATAGCATATGATACTCGTTTATAAGTGCCTTTAAAGCATGTTAAGGGCATGACACGTGTGCTTTAAAGGCTCGTTTATAAACTTGTATCATAATATACTATTTCATTGTATTAGTGAATTAACTCCTACTTGCATTTCATTGTTAATAGATGGCATTGCACGTCCTGCCACAGATGGCCAAAAACATGTCATTATAAACGTGAAATCCAAAGTTAGTTTAATAGTGGTGTAAGTCCGGAGATACTTCACTTATATTCTGACAACTTCGAAGTTTCACACACATTAATGTTAATGGGTGTGATATATTTTTAATGCAATATTGATATTGTAATAATGTATACAGAAGATTTTAGTGATTCTGGTTCAGCCTAGTAATGATCAAAACACTTCAGAATCTGGTAAGCCCTTTCCACTGCATTCTTGTTAGCTTATAACCTCAAATTATTAAGAAAGTGCATTATTTTAAATAATCTTGTTAATTTTTAATTAATTCCATTGCACTTTATAGAACATAAAAAACGCACTGAAGTAATGTTACACTTCAAGCTGAAATATTTTTTAATAACTATTTCTTTCAGATACAAATAATAACGAACATACTGATCACAAGAAACCTCTTCCTGAACCATTTAAAACGAAAAAAAGGTTAGGAAATGAACAAAGTTATGGAGTTAATAAGAGGAAGTTATTATGAAACGGTGGAATGGAATATCTCACCAATAAGTGTGTAAGAGTATGCAAGAAAGTTTTCAACAATTCTGATTGTGGATGCATAAAAAATGTTTTACATTATTTATGGAAGGAGAAAGAAAAGAGGCGTTCTGGTCATTTTGGGTTTTAACAAAACTATAATTTGCAAAATGCTTATCTATATGCATTGGTACAAACACACTAGTGAACAGAAAACGACCAACATGGCGCGGTTGCCACTATCAAAATACGAATTTTTCGTAACCACAATGGGGCCATCGGTAGAATATTGATATTGCAAATGTTTTCTAATAGATGAAGTTTCTAACTTTTTAAAATGCAATTTTTAGAATCATTTTATAAAGACATCATTGTAGATTAAACTCTCTAACTAAATAATATAGGCTATTTAATTGAAAATTTTACTACTGAGCATATTTTAAACATAATTCACTGCTTTTAATGTGATTCATTTTACAGCAATCTGCACTCTACGCCAGATACGGAATATTAGCCACCGCTATTCAACAAAGCAGGTTATGTTTATCAAAACTAAATTAAAAGTGTGTAATTCATGTTTTAAATATGCCAGCACAAAATAACCGAAATACCTATAAAATTCAATTTTCTTTTCGTCTTTGTGAAGTAGTACATTTTTGCTGATAAATAGGGTTGATTTGTGAGTGTTTACTATCCAACTAATATGTAGTCATTTTAGGCAATATATAAAACAAATATGTATTCTTTAAGATAATACTAAAGTACATGGATATTGATATGTTGTAGGTAAGTGTATATAGGACGAACAGTCTTGAAAATTTATTCTTTAAGGTTTGCTGGATGTTAAACAAACGCATACAATATCTTGCAAACTTGATATACGTAACCTGTTGAAATTGGAAGATGTAGAAGCTTGCTAATACCCGGTGTCTTAGTTTTGCCAGTATGAGGTGTATGCAGTTAGTAAAATAAATAACATTCTCTAGAGTGATACAAGTATTCGGTAAATTTGAAAATACAATACACTTTATTAATGATAAGATGTAAGTAACAACTTTAACAAAAGAAGATTGTCAAACAAGATAGAGGTAATTCAAAAATGATTAACTGTATCACAAAAAAAATTGTAATTTTGCAGTCAATGTTGTAAACAAATGTAACCGAAGAAATTAAATGAGTCTCTATTAAATGCTTGTAAATTATCAATAAAATAATATATTTAGTTTTATTTATTTATCATACAGAAAGTTACAGATTACCTCACAATAACCTAAATGCCGATAATGAATTTACAAATATCGATATTTCTTCGTGTACAAAATGTATTTCATTAATTTCCCTATGATTCCATGGCCTTCTATAGAATAGTTACTACTGCTGTCTGAATCCCAGCTACTGTCGTTGCCATCGTCGTTTATGTTAATGATCAACGGTGCAACATCTTTTTCATCAGACTTAATTTTGCGATCCTCTATTCTTTAATAATTGCTTCTACTTTTTGTATAGAATTTGTCCAAACTTGAGGAGCTAGGGTCACTAATACTTCATGCCACATTGTCATACAGCTTTATATAGATCAGCAAAATATAAATTTGCTAACCGTTGTTCATTAAGTTCTCCAGCAATGTTTAAATATAATTGATGTGGTCATCTAAATCGGTGCTATCGCTTTCGGTATCAGCATTAAAAGTAACTACAAGAGGTGCAACATCAACTGTATCTAAACGTACTTCTCTTTTGTACCAGTCTCCAATTAATCTTTCAAAATGAGCTGTAGCATTTGCTCAGACTTCTGGGATAATTGTTGCCAATGCTTCGTGCCACATTTTCAAACAATTCTCTGCCGATTTACCATTCCTACCAATGTGACGACTGTAATAAGTTTTGGATATACCCCAGACAAGTTCAATCGGGTTGAAAAAGCAATGGTAGGGAGGCAATTGTACAACTTTATGGCCAAACTGTTCCGCCAAGTAATCTGCTTTGTAGACCTTCCGTGGGTTATGCCTGAAAATTAATAGCCATGTTAATTACACAAATTATAAATTGGGTTGTTATACATGCATGGTAGCAAGATTATAAAGATCTTTTTTAAAGGAAGTACAATCATGTGCAATTCCTTGATTTGTCAGCCAGTTTGATAAGTCTCCTTTAGTCCAACTGTTATTTGGTTCATTAACCAACACTATACTGTGGTATGAAGCACTATCTAAAACAATTGCCGACGGTTGTTCCAAATTCTTCAGCAATTGATTTTCAAACCAATTAAGAAAATTTGCTTCGTTCATCTCTCCATGATAATCTCCAGTTTATAAAACGATTGGAATGAAAAGCAAAAATTTGACAACAACACATTCCCATAACCTCTAGAACATGAGTTTAGGTTATGTACTGCCATTTTTGATAGTTTAAAATGTTAAATTTTTGTAGAGAAACGCTGGCATCGTTGCAATTTTCACCAACATTAATAAGATCTGAATGTTTAAGATAAGAAAGGAAATATGCTCTATACTACGTTGGTATGCATGCGAACATTATTAATGACGTAAATCGGAACTTAAATTACAACGACTATACTTATATGCATGCCCGTATGTGTGTAAACGTGTTATCAATGTAAACCAATATCGATAGGATAATACAACAAAATTGTATCAAAGTTGGTTTGATAATAAGTTGTTTAACGATTGTTAAATAAAATTTAACAGTTGAGTGAATGATCGTATACATTTAGCAACGTCAGTGATCCTGGGTAAAGATTATGACTGTTTTGAGGTTATGTAAAATTTATCAACTCGTAAACAAACTACTTAAATTTTTGCACAAACCATTAATGAGAAAGACAAACATACTAAACAAAGATGAAAACAAACTACAACAGTTAAACACGGTTTGTCGCAATTATAGCATGAATATCAGCCGCGAATAGGATCGCTTGCAAACTCCGAGCTCTCATACAGTTTATGAAACATTTCTGTCAAGAACGTTCTAAAAACTTTAATTATCTTTTATCGTATAATGATCTGTAATTAAGATATGCTCATAGATAATGTTCTCTATGGCATACTGCAATAATACTTATCATTAATATCATTTCCATTAAATTAACAAATAAAACAAAAAATCTGAAAATAATTCAATTAGGTATTTTACACGATAGGCACTGAAGAGGTGTCTTGCATTGTGCACGATATAATTTATAACGATTATCAAATTTTTATTAGGTCAGGGAATTCATCGCAAAAACTGCCTTATTTTTTGGGAAGATTGGTGTCTAGTATATCTATGGTCTATTTATAAGCCTATGATATTCTCCTCGTAGGGTATTGCTGGTTCCGAGTGTTTATTTTAACTAACCTATAAGTTGTGTTTTTTTATAATTAGGTAAATAATAGTTTAATTGTTTAGAGTTTTCTATTTTGGGGCTTTAAATATTTTGTATACCGGCCTTCTGAGATAATCCTTTAGAATTAAGCTTTTATGTATTATGGGTTATCCTGCACGATCTGATAAAGTTGTCCAGGACTGTTCAAACAT
The DNA here is from genome assembly GCA_036346225.1 of Platerodrilus igneus. Classification (NCBI taxonomy): domain Eukaryota; kingdom Metazoa; phylum Arthropoda; class Insecta; order Coleoptera; family Lycidae; genus Platerodrilus; species Platerodrilus igneus. The sequence continues at coordinate 3,808,042 of JARFIW010001066.1, forward strand.
AATTCATTGATGAAGGACTATGTAATATATACGAGCTTGGTGTGAAATGGTAAATGCAAGCAAACAACAATTGAAAAATATTTTTAGCCTAAGTAATAACTTACCACTTAAGACTTTAACCAAAACATGCATTTTTTACAGTGTGTACAGTTTATGATTCAGTATATGGGGATCTTGAAACCTGTAGGAAATATGATCTTGATTAAATGGGACGAAAGTAACTCAAAAATAACGGTGTCTCAGATCGGTTTTTCAATTTAAAAAATTTGCAAATATACAAAATTGCCGATTCCTTTATTTGCACCTAGCTAGACTGCTAATTAAAATAGAATGCTCAAATTTGTACATCCTGCTAATTCACCATTGAACTTCGCATTGTAAATTTAGATTTTGTCTAATAGCGTTTCGGGTGAGAATTTTCGGTGCGCACTGGTGGAGAGCAAGTTTTTAGCATGTGCATTGGTTTCTTTCAGTGCAAAAATAATTCAACTAGTCAGCCGAACATATAGCACCGTTCTAGTACACACTTGACATTTCCTTTTCACATAACCTAACAAATTGGCATATGTTTGTCTTACATTTTGCCTAGACATTCCCCTCCAATATGGACAATTCCCTTAATTTACATTAATGGAATAAATTTGTGTCATGTGTCAACACAAGTAAACAACTATTTTACATGTAGAAAATACATAACCTCACTGAAACCGACTTCAAAATCAGTTTTGAAAAGTGTGCACTCGGTGCAAGTAACTGTTGCACTCGCTTTCAATCGAAAACGACAGCACTTGATAAGTACACGCATGCAATGCCAACCGAACACAACAGACTCAACTGAGTGCAAGAAAGTGCGCACTGGTGTAGCCACCCGAAAACGCTATAAGGCTCAGATTTTGCGCAACGATGTTCAACTCTGTATTTGTATTTTATAATAGCCACCATATTGAATTTTTGCATTTGTAATGCTGATACATAATTCTTTTCAAAGAAGTATAACATGGCTATGTTTGATTGAATTAAAACATTAAGAATCACAAAACTATGTTTTGGTCTTATTAGGCTTTAATTTCCACTATTACAAAAAGAAACAATGCTCTAAAAACTAAACTAAATTTGCAGTGGTAATGAAAGCAATTACAAATTAACAGCAATGAAAAACCACAAAACTCATGAGTTTATTGATTAATCAAATATTCAAATAATCCTCTATTTTGTTGAACACACAACTGACACCGTCTAAAAACAGCTTCACAAGACAGTCTCATAGCTGGGCTATTTTATTTACAGTGTCTCAGACTGCTTGACGTAATTAAGCTACATTTTCTTACGTCTTTGAGTATGCACAATTTTTTAAATGGCCTTATAAAGAAATAGTAGGAGTCTAGTTTGGTGATCTCGCCTGCCACTTGACTGGTATCCGACTTTAAATACAGTTTTCTTTATACTAAGAGTTTGTGTAGTAGAGCGCCATTATTCCGAAACAACATTTTGCAATGTATCAAGTGGAAACTCGATTAGTCAATCTGACATGTTTCCCTGCAATAAATCGAAGTATCTCATGGAGTTTAAATTTGCATCATAAAAAAACGGAACTGTGATGTACCTTTTAATAATACCAATACAGACATCGAATCTTCATTTGACTTGATATCTAATCTGACGGTCAAATGTGGATTTTTGTCTGACCAAGAAATAGTATTTTTACAGTTGAACATACCACAATTCATAAATTGACTTTTACCAAACTATAAAATTTTATTGTCAAAAATTGAATTTTTACTGTGCTTTTGATATACCACTGGCAAAAATCCATCCTTCGAATTTTATCTTCATTACGTAGTCCCTTATATGGTTGTTCATGGTATGGGCGATACTTGAAACACTTTAAAATAGTTCTTGTCGTATAGTGAGCAACACCTGCTGTGTTCTGAAGTTATCTGAGAGAAGTACGTGGATTTTTGACAACTGCATGTAAAACACTGTTTTTGTTATCTTCCTGAGTTCGTATATGTCTCTTAGATAGGAGAAAATCTACGTAATTTATTAAATTATTGTATAATCCCCAAAACATTCTTCTGTATGCTTGGTGTCTTTCTGGATATTTATTTAAACATAGTTCAGCAGCCTTACTATCATTTCTTTCTGAAAGAATAAAACATCCTAACATTTTATATTTATGACGGTTAGAAAAACAATCCATTTCAAACGCAAATACTCTATTCAAATTTCTAGTAAATTTTTACATTACAAACTTGAAACATATGAGAAAGGACAAACTTTGACGTCTCTAATGCCCAGAGCAATTGTTTGTTTTTGTCATAATGGAAATTAAAGCCTACTACGACCAAAATATAGTTTCATGACTTTTAATATTTTGATTCAATCAAGCATAGCTATGTTATACTTCTTTGAGTTTTTAAACTATATTGAGAGCCACAACAGCATACACGTGTATATACACTCTGAGTTTTTCTCGTTTAGATTTTTCTTTGTGATTTAAAGCTCCAAAGTACTAAATATTTAATGAGTTATTTAAATTTTGTGAAATTCTTGACATACTAATACAAAAATATTTTAGGCTGGTGATATTATAATGAAAGTTCTGTGTGGAAAGTTCTTAAACACATTAGTTCCAAAACGATATGGAGGAATTTGTAATGGTGTGAAATATCTTACAAACTCTGCAAAAACTAAGACAAATTTTAATTTGCAACAATTGAAATCGGAAAACCTTCCTATACGTTTATGGGAATATGTACTTCCCTCTACAATACAAGCTAGTAAAATTAATACGGTGGAAGACTGGCAACATATTAGAGATAAGTTAATACAAGAAGAGGAACATATAACACCTATGACAGTTGATTCAATTATCCTCAATTTTTGTATTAAAATGAAAAATTATTCTTTGGCTCACAGTTATTTGGAATTTTTAAAATTAGCCAATTTTAAATTAAATCTTGCAACATTGGGAAAGTATTTTAAGGTATTCTATTTACTAAATGTTGATAAAATGATTGATCGAAAAGAAGAGGACCACGTTTTTGAAATGTAAGTTGATAGTTCATTTTTTATTCCTTTAACATTCATTTTTATTTAACTTACGTAAATATTCCTTTGCGATTTGATTTAAAGACGATTTATTAGAGTATTAGAAGATATGTAAACAATCTATATTAAGTGGAGACACAAGGGTTAAATATAACCAGGGGCATTTTAAAAAAAGTTTAACGAAGTTTCTTGAGTTTACGTTTTATTAAAAACTTTTGTTTACTTTTTTGAAATTTTTACATAAAAATCAAATATGAATGTAGCTAATGTGTTACAGGTAAAATAAGTGTTATGTTATAAATTTTGATTTTTCCTGAAGGGGTATAACAATTTAAAGGTGCTTGGACTAACTATAGTGGTATGTGAGTGGGTTCCTATGGAAGAAATAACAAAATGAAAAAATATATAAAGAAATAAAAATAATAAAACGGCTGAAATATAAACTATATTACTATATTCACTTACCCTGAAAGGCTTGTGCAACTGTCATAATTACGGGGTGCCAAACCATCTCTCTGAGCGATTCCTTTGATATTATCCCTACACGGAAGACGGTTATTTCGCTCAGGTCTCTTTTACTTTAGGTTTCCTAAGTTTAGTATTATATTTATCTTTCTCTCCACTACCTTAAAAACATTTACTAAATTTTGTCATAATTAAAGAAATTTTCAAAATCAAGTTGCTCCCAAATACAACTTCATCACTGGGGAACCTGGTTATCCTTTCACAATTAGCTGATTTTACCTAGGTTCTAAATAAATTCAAATAAAATTCAGTCTACACTTTATCTCGATTACCATTAAATAATTGCAATATAAATACAAATATACTTTCCGTTAAAAACATGATTACTTAACCTTGATCTGGCCAGGTTTAGTAAAAACAGAAAACCTTAAAATGCTACTCTTATCCAATAAATTTTTACTCTGTTTTACAAATATTAGTAGTTACTTTCTGAATCCCATTTCTGGAAATATTAACTTCGCACTGAACAAAAACGGACATGAAAATTTAATAATTATGGGGGGTTTTAATGCAGTGGTAGGTGAGGGTAGGGAAGAAGCGGTAGTAGGTTTATTTGGGTTAGGAACGAGAAACGACAGGGTAAATAGGTTGGTAGAATTCTGCGACAAGAACAATTTTACCATTACAAACACATTATTTCAACATCATGCTAGAAGACGATACATGTGGAAGATGCCAGGAGATATAGGAAGATATCAAATAGATTACATTCTTGTTAGACAACGGTTTAGGAATCAAGTAAAAGACTAGAAGCTACCCACTGACCACAACATCGTAATTATGAAGACCACTCTTAAATTTAAAAATTTGAAAAGAAGGAACGGAAAAAGGCACTTTGACTTTGAGAAACTAAAAGATAAATTTATCCACGATAGATTTGATAAAAAGGTCAAATGAATTGCTAAAAGATATCGGGAAAATATCTCATGCTAATAAAATAGAAACAGAATGGAATGACATTAAATTCAGCTTATGCATGGCGGCAAGAGATATTCTGGGGTATACACAAAAAGCAAATAAGAAACCATGAATAACAAAGGATATCCTGAATTTAATAGAAGAAAGACGAAAATACAAAAATATATCAGACGAAACATGAAAATAGAGATACAAAGCTATAAAATGGGAAATTATTCGCAAATGCAAGAAAGCTAAAGAACAACAGATTAATGAAAATTTCAAAGAGGTACAAACTAAGATGGAAATAGGAAATACAGATGAAGCATACAAACTAATTAAAATGAATTTTAAGGATATAAAACCATATAGCAAAAATATAAGATGCGAGAGGAAACGTCATTATAGAAAATATAGAGAAAGTGGTTGGATGGCAGGAATATACAGGGTGCCCTATTTCTTACACGTTATATGGGTAACTCTGTTATTTGTGACATTAGAGAAAAGGTTAAATAGGGAAACTAGTGCAGTTTTTAATGCCGAGTTCAACCATGAAGAGATAATTAACATACAGGGTATAGCAAAAGTGTTATACCAAAATAACGAAATTTTGATCTTTTTTGTTTTGCTTCGTGGCTCATTTATTATGATAGATACAGTAAAACGTTGTAGATGTTTTTTTGCATGATTTTAAAAGGAGAATAAGATAAACTTATTTGTTTTTACAAGGCTTTGGTCATGTTCGAGTAAATAAGTGAGGTTATGTTTTTTAAAATGGAAACTATAACTGGCAGTAGTTCTGATAGAAAGGCATTTTTTTTTCTCTTTTCAGTGATGTACTACAGTGTGCATGTTCAACATAAAAAATTTTGAAAAAATTTTGTTTTTATGAAATACGAAACTTGGTATTAACTAATAAAATACTTATGCATGACGTAACAAAAATAGCAAAAACAAATTATGTTAAAAATATTAAATATAATATCACTTCAAAAGGTGTTCAAAGTGCCCACCATTTTATTGAAGGCACAGCTGACTTTGTTTTTTAACATTACGAAGTGCTTTTTCTATTGTTCGCGCATCAATGCTTACAATAGCTGTTTGGATTCTAGCTATTAAATCCTCAGGCATTTGAGGAGTAGTAGAATACACTTAATTTTTTAAATCACCCCACAAATAAAAATCTAATGGCGTAAGTTGTGGTGAACGAGCAGGCTAAACAATTTCCATTTTGTTACCAATCACGTGCTCAAAATGATCAGTTAAATATTGCTTCACTGATGTACCACTGTGTGCAGGGGCACCATCATGTTGGAAATACTTTGGTCTGTATTGGATGTTAAGAGGTAATTCATCCAAATATTCTTCCATTTGGTGTTTTAAGAAATTTAAGTAATTTGCAGCGGTCAAATTGTCGTTATAAAAAAAATTCAATAATTTTTCCACAAAATATGCCACACCAACAATTAATACCAAATTGATGTTGATCTCTGAATTCACGCACAAGTTTAGGATTTTCTTGAGAATAAAATACTTTGTTATGCCGATTAAATATTCCGTTATTTGTAAATTTAGTCTCGTCAGTAAACATGATGGTTCTCCAAAAATATGAATCCTCTTCACATTTATTAAGGTACCAACGACAAAATGTTATCCGTCTTTGATTATCCACTGGATACAATGTATTCGAAATAGAATAGTGATAGGGATGATATTTCCGACTTTTCAGAATACACCTCACAGTTTCCTTAGAAGTTGCACAGCGGTTTGCAGTTTTGGCAGTAGAAGATTCTGGTTTATAGTTAACAAATGCCAACACATTCGTTTCAACAGTTTCTTCATATTTTCGTAAGAATTTAGGTTTGGTTAATGCACCATATACTTTAAGATTATTTTCAAGTTTGCTAAATATCCAACAGTGTGGTTGCTTACGTTCCATGTATCTTTCAAAGTACAAATCCGCTGCTGCACGTGAGTTACGATTCGAAGAATAGTAGCAAAAGAGCATGTCATTTTTTTCTTCTTTGTATAGGACATTCTAACTATTAGAAGAAAATAATGTACGTATAAACACAAAATAACAGTACTATCTAATTTCTGTTATTCAAACAAATGAAATCTATTGTTGTGTGTCATATGGCTACTTGATTCTTAAAATCAGCTCAAATATTCACATATTATTTAATACAAAGTTTCGTATTTCATAAAAACAAAATTTTTTCAAAAATTTTTATGTTGAACATGTACACTGTAGTACATCACTGAAAAGAGAAAAAAAATGCTTTTCTATCAGAACTACCGCCATTTATGGTTTCCATTTAAAAAAACATAACCTCACTTATTTACTCGAACATGAATAAAGCCATGTAAAAACAAATAAGTTTATCTTATTCTCCTTTTAAAATAATGTAAAAAACATCTACAACGTTTTACTGTATCTATCACAATAAATGAGCCCCGAAGCAAAACAAAAAAGATCAAAATTTCGTTATTTTGGTATAACGCTTTTGCTACACTCTGTATGTTAATTATCTTGTCATGGTTGAACTCGGCATTAAAAACTGCACTAGTTTCCCTATTTAACCTTTTCTCTAATGTCGCGAATAACAGAGTTACCCATACGTGTAAGAAATAGGGCACCCTGTATAGGAAACCTATATGCAGGAGAGGAACTAACAGCATTAGAAGAGGAACAAGACATGCAAAAGGATAATTTGGGATATCCTATACTTAGAGATGAGTTTAAATTAGCATTAAAGGGTCCGAAAAATGGTAAAGCGCCGGGTACCGATAAGGTACAAACACAAACTCTAAAAGCCGCTAGACAAGCAATAACAGAACATCTCTTCCAACTTGTAAGCTATATGTATGAGACAGGTGAGAATACCAAAAGATTTCAAACGTAACATCATAATCGCTATAGGTACCAAAAAAGAAAGGCACGGATAGATTTTCGAACAATAAGTTTGACAGCACATATGTCAAAAATACTAACTAGGATTGTAAAAAGGCGAATGGAAAAACGAGCTGAAGAAATATTAGAGAAGATCAATTTGGGTTTAGACAAAACAGGGGAGCATGGGAGGCTATTTAAGCTTTTAGGGTGATAATGGAGGAAATAATAGAAAAAGAGGAAAGCGTGTATAAAGGGTTTGTAGATCGACAATGTAAAATAGAAAAAAAAATTTGAAACACTCAAAAATATTGGAATGAGGTTTAGGGATAGACGGATAGTGCAAAGCTTATACAAAGAGTTTAGCGGTAATAGACAGAGCAGGAGCATAGAGTTGTAAATATTAGGAAAGGGGTGAGACGGGCATTTGCCTTATCACCATTACTTTGTAACTTGTACATTGAAGAGGCAATGAATACTGTCAAATTCAGGAAGACATTTCGAATTACTATGCAGGGGCAAAGGATTGATATGCTTAGATTTGCATAAGAAATAGCGGTATTAGCATCTAGCAAGGAAGAGTTAGAAGCTGTTCTTAATGAAATAGAAAGTTCTAACAGATATGGTACGAAAATTAACAAAAATAAAACTAAAGTACTAGTATGCAAAGGAAGGTAAAATAAATCAAAAAGAAGAATACAAATAGATCACGAGAACTTATAAGAGGTTAAGGAAATCTACTAGGTAGGAAGCCAAATAATGCGAGATGGGAAGAGCGCAAACGATATAAAACAAAGATTAGCACAAGGCCATGCTATATATAACAAGAAAAAGCAACTACTGTGTTCAAAGACTGTAAACATAGAAACAAGGGAGAGATAGCTTAAAACATATGTGTGGCACACAGCACCATACGGCTGTGAAACTTGGACAATAGGAAAAGCGCACAGGAAAACTATCGAAGTCTTTGAAATGTAGTGTAGTGTATGATGAAGATATCATGAACAGACAAGACAGTTCCAAGAGGGAAAATCTAATGACGAAAAAATAATTGCACTTAAACCAGATAATTATTATAAGCAACTACAGGTATTGGTTTTGCAATATTCTCAACTAATGTTAATTGTGCAAAAGCATTTACTGGAAAACTATTAATTCGACAAATGTCTAAGTGTTGGGGATCTTGACAGCCACAGGCTGCTTAACCCCTTCACGTACTACTGAATCTTGGTAAAATAGGACATATAACGAAATAAATGAATAGAATGACTCAAAATCTCCCTGTGTCAATTTAATAAAATAAAATAAAATTATTATGGTACAAAAAGTTTTGCTACATGTTTCAGGCTTATAATTCTTAGCCCATCTTCAGGCGCTTGAAAGTACCAAAGAAATATTTTTATATGTGAAGTACAAATTAACGATTAGGTTTATAAATCGAACATTGACCTCATGGTAGGTTGTAAATTAAAAAAATAGACATTATAAAACATTAAGGAAACATATACACAAAAATCAAAAACTTTCCTCATGTTCGATTTATAAACCTAATCGTTAATTTGTACTTCATATATAAAAATATTTCATTGGTACTTTCAAGCACCTGAAGATGGGCTAAGAATTATAAGCCTGAAATATGTAGTGAAACTTTTTGTACCATAATAATTTTATTTTATTTTATTAAATTGACACATGGGGAGATTTTGAGTCATTCTATTCATTTATTTCATCATATAAGAACTCCATTTGGAGTAATAATTCTTTTCTCACATTATGGATAGGACATATAATTAGAAAACAACAGAAGGGAAACCAAGTTGTATGTAGACTGTGGAAATTTCAAGAAACTGTGTAGATATATATATATATATATATATATATATATATATATATATATATATATATATATAATATATTTTATTTTATTTTATTTTAATGATTGTTTGCAGGTTATAGGTCACTGGAAATAACTACTCTTCTTTAATACCTAAATTTTCGCATATATTTTATGCTTGATCAAAGGTTTAACTAAAAATATATAAACACTGATTAATACTATAAGTATGACAACTTGCAGCTACTTACAATGAGATTGGTTATAAATATGATTGGAACATGAAATTATTACGTGTACATTAAATATTTAAAACAGCTTTTTTCAAAATGGTAAAAAATTTGTGTGTGTGTGTGTGTGTGTGTGTGTGTGGTGGTGGGTGGGTGCGTGCGTGCGTGCGTACGTGCGTGCGCGCGCGTGTGTGCATGGGTGCGTGCGTGCGTGTGTGCGTGTGTGTGTGTTACAAAAATTAAAAACCAAGACAGTATACATCAACATCAAATAAATATTACTGTTTAGAATTCTAAAACACATTTTATACATTTTTAAAAAGTACTATTTATATAATTTTTAGCTATTAGTCAAATCTTGTTCACATAACTAACTCAATGTATTTATTTGTAGTACTCTTGATAATGGAAAATAAATTTCCAAAGCTTGAGTTTATAAAAAAGAGAATTCTTCAATTCTGCTGACCTAAAACCCATAAAGTTATATACTATATATATATATATATATATATATATATATATATAGTGTAATGTCAGTGGGAGCTACAAGGGTTCTAAGGGTGGTTTTGTGTAGAAGGTAGTGTATGCCAAATAAAATAATCCATATATCAGATCCCGTAATTTTAAAATGTATGTTTGCCGTACTTTACATACGTTAAAGTATTTAAAATGTTAGTTGAAATGTAAGTGCCAAGACGTAAATTATAATGACTTGATGACGTGATAAAATACACAGTGCTCAAGGTTTTATACTGAGTTATAATTTAATAGGCCATTGATCGTACATTTGCCAACCGAAAACCGGATGCGTCTATGGATGTACACTATTAACCACGTAGATCCAGGTTCATATGTGAATTATTTTGGCTTTTATTTTACTAGAATCAACTTTTGGACAAACATGTAATCTCAAAATTATAAGTAATAGCAGTCTCAAATATGATTGAAGGGTTGTGAAACATTTAGGACCAATGATAGAATATTATGTATAAAATAGGAAAGTGCTAAAGACAAGATTTAAGGTATTTGTGACACAAACTCAGTGATAAAATGTTATTGGATGGTTTTTTTTATATAATATGTAATAGAGTAGGCAGAAAATGTTGTAATTATCACCTAGGATAGTAAACAAAGGAATTGATTTCGAATTATTTTTGTGTAAAGACGTGTTTTATGAAACTGCGCTAAATTGTTCATATTTTTGGAAGATTAAATAAATGTGTTTGAATTATAAGAGTTTGATTTATAACAGAAGAGTAAAGAGAAGCATCAGTGTATAAAGAATTAATAGTGGCGACGAATAAAAGTGAATATTGGGATTAGTGCGACAGCGAACCGGCAGAAGATAAGATTGGATTAGAACGAGATTATATAGGTAGAAAGGCATCGAGTGAGAAACATAAGAGTGAAGAATATAAGGATTGATTTGGATATGGATTTATATGTAGTGGGGCATTGAGTGGTAAACAGGAACGAGGATAGATTTGGATTGAGTGGTTAATAGGAACGAGCATAGATTTGGAACGAGTGAACGAGAGGAGCAGAATTAGAAAGCAGCGTAAGAATAGCAAGTGGAAGTGTACAATTCAAGGAAGGAATTACTACGGAAGAATTAGCGCAGGAAGTAAACACAAAGGGCATTCTAAATTCGGGTTATATTTATTTTAGATTTGGGCGCAACAAAATTAAAGAAAAGTTACCTGGAGGCTAGAAGGCAGTTCAAAGTGATAGTGAAACCTTGTGAAGGCGCATACGGCGAACAGGATTTTTGAGCCAGCATTAAGAGAGGCCAGTAATGACGTATAATTCAGGTGAGTACGGTGTATTACAACGTCAAAGTCAGTATTTTGTGGTATTAATTAATTTGGCACAAGGCTACGTATATCACTTAAAATTTGGCATATACACAAGTAAATTCTAAAAAAAGGTACTAAAACAAAAGATAGTGCAGTTTGGTTGGGCATTGCACATCTACTTACCACTGAACCCACGGTAAGTAGGTGGATACCCTGAGAAGAAAGAGTTCATATAGTCGAGGCATATTAAAAACAATTTTGATTTAATTAACCAACCAAACGTTGCTAAAATACGTGGAGTGAAATAAGTATTTGCACATCATATAAAATCATAAAATTAATTAAAAAAAGGCGCGCAACACAGAAAGAGTGAAGGGGGGGCAGTATAAGAATGTGGCAAACCCAACGTGGGGCTAGATAGATTGAAAGCTAGACAGAAATAGTAGTAGGATACGGGATCCCGAGATTAGGTGGGGCCCGTAAGTTTATATTTTTTCAGAAAAAGGAGTTCAAAAAAGGCAGCAGAGATGACGGACGCGGACACGAAAAGGATTACGAGATCAGGAAGAATATACGGAGTCGACACGGAATTTTTGACACTAGACGTAGAGCTAGACGCAGGTGGAGTTATCCAGGAGACGGAGGTGAGGCAGATAGATCCGGAGGTGATCAACATGGAAACGGACCAAGCGACGGTACATGAGGTCAAGGTAGCAGAAACCGCTGGAAACCAGGATATAATGCGATTCCTGATGAGTATAAAAGACGATTTGAAGACACTGGCAGAGTTAAAAACAGAGCTTAATACTGTACGCACGGAACAAAAAGAATCACACACGGAACTACAAACGAAATTAACGGACAAAATGATAGATTCACACACGAAATTAAGGACGGATTTAACAGACAAAATGGTGGAGTCACACACGGAATTAACTAACAAAATTACAGATTCACACACCGAACTGAGGAATGAGTTTAGGACGGCGCACGCCGAACTGACAGCAAAATTAGACTACACACAGGACTATCTACTCACGTCGATACAAAACGTAAAGGACGAACTAAGGACAGAAGTACAAGAAAAGGTAGACCGAGTTGACGACAAGCTAGAAAACACACGGGTACAATTTCAGGGAGACTTGAACGCAACAAGGACGGACCTACGATCGGAAATAAAGACACGCGTGGAGACAGTCGAGGAGAATATGATTAGCGGGTTGACGACGTTAAACAATGAAATACAGACATGTGACAAAAGGCATACGACAAATTACAGAAATTTAGGACAGACGTTAGAGACACTACAGAACGAAAATGTGAACGTTAGGACACAACTGGACGCAAAACTAATAGACAACTTGACGATACTAGAAAACAGGGTCGGAAATGAAGTAAGACAAATACAGGACAAGTTGGACGACCTAGAAAGGAGACGCGCAGGACTAGACTACGGACAGCATATAAAATTGAACCGGGACGCGTTACCAAAATTTGAAGGACGAAGGACTGAACAACCGATGGGATTTTTGGACAGACTGGACGAAATCGTGGAGACCGAGAATGAGAGGACGAAATTACAGATCGTTGGGGCAACTTTGACGGGTAACGCAGAAAAATGGCACAATATTATACGCAGACAGTACGACACATACGCTGAATTTCGACGACTATTCATCGAACAGTTCTGGAGTAACACACACCAGACAGACATACGGACAAATTTAATCACGGGACATTACAGTAGGACACACGGATCTCGCGAAGAATACGCGATCGACAAATATAACCAGGCACAACATCTGACACCAAAATTGGGCGAGGACGACATAGTATTACTACTTGCGGGACATATGGAACCGGAGGTGACAAAGGTGGTTGTAGTACAAAACGTAAAGACACTGCGGGAGTTTTTAGGAGTGATGCGGAATTTCGACTTAGCGACGGCACTGGAGGCAAAGACGCGCGCAAATTATTGGGAGCAAAACCGGGGTTATAGAGACGAAAACCGATGACATGCGTACCACGAACACAGACCTAATTACCGACAGGACGTTTTCAACCACGGACAGCGTAATCATTGGGGACACGACGGAAACCGAAGACAGTATTACAATAGGGAACACCGAGTGAACGAATACCAAGGACAAAATAGGTACCAGCACGGCGACAACGAGGATGACGGCCGTATTACGGGAGGCGGAACGCGTAACGGATACAGCCGGACGGACAGGGACGCAAACGTCCACCATATGACGACAAGCGCAAATACAAAGGACATGGATAAGATCGATGTGGTACAAATACACGACGCACCGCCAGTACAAAAAAAAACGTCAATTTTTGGAAGACCGAATGTTTAGGGTTGAATATAGACGTATGTTATAGTTTAAGAGATTTATTGTTAAATAGTTTTTTTTTTTTTTTTTTTTTTTTTAATTTCACTTTTATCCGCTTCCACCTTTACAGTTATTAGCGGAGGTTGGAGGTATTATTTATAATCTATGGTACAAATATGTTATCTTTTATATAATTTATATACGATGTAGGATTTCTATGTCTTTAAGATAGTTCAGCAGTGGTTCAATATTGGGTGTGTCTCTCAGGATAGTTTGTACATCTTGTTGTATGTTGTATTTGAGCCTTTTTTGTTGATATTTTTCACAATTCGTTAGGATATGCTCTACTGTTAGGTTTGTTTTACATTGTTCACATACAGGTTGAGCTTCTTTTGTCATCAAGTAGTTGTGTGTATATGCAGTGTGTCCTATTCTTAATCTTGTTAATACTATTTGTTGTTTTCTTGATTTTGGGATGTGTGCATACGGTTCGGTTTTTGGTTTTATTTGTCTAAGCTTGTTATTTTGGGTGTTCTTCCAGGTTTCTTCCCATTTTTGTCTATTTTGCTTGAGATAATTGCATAGATGTCTGTTATTGGAGTTTTGAGTTGGGTGTTGGTATTAGTTATTCGTTGTTTAGCCAGTTTATCTACTGCTTCATTTCCTTGGATTCCAACGTGGGCTGGAGACCAAATCAGTATTATTTCAGTTCGGTTTCTTCTGTTGTTTTGTGTAGAGCATCATGTATGTTGTTCGTTATTGGATCTGTTGTGTACCATTTTCGAGTGATTTAATAGTGCTTAAAGAGTCTGTGCATATTGCATATTTGGTGTGTGTTGGGTTTGATGTTATATCTTGGATGGCTGTTAAAATTGCTACTTTTTCTGCTGTATAGCTGCTGCTATATGGATGTAGTGTTATTTGGATTTGTTGATCTTGTCTGAGTACAGCTGCAGTTACTTGTTGGTAGTTTTTCGACCCATCTGTGTAGATAAATTCATGTCTCTTGTGTTGTTCCTTTAGTTCTTTAAATCGTTGATGATACTGAGCTTTGCTTGTATGTTTTTTTGAATAATTTGATAGTGATACATTTGTCGTTATATGTTTTCTAGTCCATGGTGGGAATATAGGTAAATATTGTGGAAGGATTTCAGGTAGGGATAGTTTTATTTGTTTCATTATGTTTTTTATGTGTACGGCTGTTGGAGTACTGGTATCTAATCTTGTGTTACATGATTTAATTTTAAAGATGTCCTGGTTTGCTTCTATTTTCTGGTTTGATGCTAGTTTTGCAATATATTTTAGGTTCAATTTATTTCTTCTTATCCATAAAGGTGGTATATTTGCTATGCATTGTAGACTATTGACTGGGCTTGTTCTGTAGGCACCTGTTGCTAATCTGAGAGCTGTGTTTTGAATGGTGTCTAATTGGTTTATATTAGAAGGTTTGGCTGTGCTGTATGTGATACAACTGTAATCAAGTCTTGATCTGATGGTAGTTGTGTATATCTTTAATAGCTGTTTTGTGTCGCTCCCAATCTGTATTCGAGAGCATTTTAAGATATTGATCTTTTTGTTGCAGTCCTTTTTTAATTCTGTTATGTGCTTTCTCCATGTTAATTTTTTATCAAAGTAGATGCCTAAAAATTTGATGTTATCTGTATATTCTATTTGGGATTTGTTTATTAGAAGTTTTGGATCCATATGTTGTTTTCTTTTTCTGCAGAAATGTATTGCTTTTGTTTTTGTGGATGAGAATGTGAAACCTATTTCTTTTGCCCATTTTTCTATTTCGGTTATGTTTTGTTGTAGATTTGTTTGTATTGTGTTGATGTTTTTGCCTTTGTGGTATAATACTATGTCGTCAGCAAAAGCAGTATTTGTGTTGGTTTCTTCACAATTTTTGTTATTTTGTTTATTATTAACAGAAATAGTGTGGGGCTAAGTACTTCCCTTGTGGAACTCCATTTCTTGCTTTCTTGGTTCTGATAAGCATCCATTTGTTTTGACTTGGAAAGAACGGTTTTCCAGGAAGTTTTTATGTAGTGTAGTATTTTTCCTTGTATGTTATGTTCTATTAGTGTTTGTATTATCGCATATTTCCAAGTGGTGTCATATGCCTTATGTAAGTCTAAGAATATTGCTACTAGATGTTGTTTAAGTTCGAACGCTTTTCTATTTCTATTTTTAGTTTAAGTGTTTGATCTGTTGTTGTTCTGCCTGTCCTAAAACCTGCTTGGGTATTGCTTAATATGTCATTATTTTCTATATACCACATTAGCCTTTTATTTACCATTTTTTGCATTATTTTTGATAATACATTTGACAGTGCTATAGGTCGATAATTTGCTGGGTTTGTCTTATCTTTTGATGGTTTTAATATTGGTATTGTAATGACTTTGTTCCATTCTATAGGGTATACATTGTTGTTCCATATGAAGTTATATATGTCTAGTAGGTGTTTCTTATTTTTATCTGGTAGGTGTTTGATCATTTCTGGAATTATTTGGTCTGGCCCTGAACTTTTTTTGTTTTTTTGTTGTGAAATACTGTTTTCTAGTTCGTCCATTGTAAAGGATTTGTTTAATGGGTTGTTTTGTTCTTCAATTTTGATAATTTGATTGTCTTCTGTATTTGCTTTTATTGTATTGAAGTCTTTATTATAATTTGAATTGCTAGATATTTTGGCAAATTCGTCTGCTATTTTTTCTGCTATTTCTTGGGGGTCTAAAATAATTTTGGTGGTTCCTATTAATATTACATCTGTTGCACGTGGGATGTTATTTATCCCCTTAATTGCTTTTATTTTGTTCCAAATTTGGTTATCAGGCGTATCACAGGTTATGGAGGAAACATAGTTTTCCCATGCTTTTTTCTTGCTCTGTTTTATTGTACGTCTGCTAATAGCTTTTGTTCTTTTAAGTTCTATTTGGTTTTCTATGTTTTTGTTTTTCCGATATTTGTATAGCGCTCTTTTATTGTCTTTGCTTGCTTTTTCGCATTCCTTATTCCACCATGGTACTGTTTTTTTATTGTTTCTATTGGATAACGTGAATGTTTGTTTGGCTGTTTTATTATGTCTTGGCTAAAAGATTCTATGATTTCGTTTATGTTTTGGTTTATGCTGGAATATTGTTTGTTTTGGTATTGTTGGTTAGCAATGTTTGGAATTGGGGCCACTTATTCTCTTCTATTCTCCATTTTGAGTATGATGTATGGGGTTTGAGGTTTGTATGACTTTCTTGTGAGCTAATAAGTATAGGAAAATGGTCACTACCATATAGATTTTGAATTACTTTCCATTCTAGATTTGGTGTAATTTTGGGTCACAAATCGTTAGGTCTATATTTGAAAATGTACCTGATTTTGAGCAAAAATGTGTTGATGAGTTGTCATTTAGTATGATGAAATTGTTTTCATTTATTATTTTCTATCATTCTTCCTCTTTTGTCAGTTTGTTGGGAACCCCATATTATATTGTGCCCGTTTATGTCACCTAGTATAATGATCGGAGGGGTAACTGTTTTAATAAATGTTCAATGGACTCTTGATTGCAGTTTGGTTGTGGTGGTAGATATATATTACATAAGGTTACTTTTGTTTTATTTGGTGTCAAGATTCTTATAGCTATTGCTTCTAAGTTTGTTGTTAGGTATTTCCTCTATATGTTTTTGTTGTTTACTAGAATTGCCACCCTCCGCTAGCTATATGTGTGTTTAGTCTGTCCTTGCGATATTGTATAAAATTGTATGTATTTATGTTTTGGTGTTCTTTGAAGTGTGTTTCTTGTAAGCATATGTAATGAGGTTGTGTTTCTTCAATTAATTTTGGAATTCAGCTTTATGGGATTGAAGTCCATTACAATTCCATTGGATGATGTTCATATTATTGATTATCGACTGAGGAATCAGACATTTCTGACTCAATTTGTTGTTCCTCCATTGTTTTAGTTATTCTTGTTATTGTTGTTTTAATTTTTTGTCATCAGTATTGTTTTGGATTTCATGCATCATTTGTATGAGTTGGTTTGTATCTTTGGTATAGTTTTACTTAATTGTAGTATTTTTTGTGTTCGATCGTGTTTTCTAGAAAGTCCTGAAATTCGTCGAATGAGATAATGTATTTGGCTGGATCACTTTCTATGATTTCCTTTATTGTATTGTGTTTTGGGATTCAGTTTGTTCCAAGTTCTTCTTTTAATTGTAGGATCCTTTTTTGTTTTTGTTTGTCCGTTTGGTTTGTGATAAATTCGACAGGGTTGATTCTTGGTTGGTTTCTTGTTTTTTCTTTTGTGTTGCTTCTCTTATTTGATGTTCAATGTCAGTTACATTTAGTTCTTCTGTAGGTGTACTGTCAGATGACTGATTTGGTCTTTATTTCTTATTGTTTCATTTAGGTTTGTTATTTGTTCAGGTTGTTTTGTTTCAATCTGTATATTGTGTTCCTCGCAGCTTGAGGTTGAATGGCCGGTTTGTTTACATGTATAGCAGTATGTTTCTGTAGATAAAAATAGTCTGTAGGGGTTTCTTCAAATAATACTATTATTGATTCTGGGATGTTTAAATTTGCAGTTTGTTTAACATAGATTTGTCTACGAAAGCTAAGTATGTGCTTAAATTTTATATCTGATAAAGCAGCTTTTATAAATGACATCTTGCCTGTTAAAGTTATATTTAGCTTAATAAGTGAGTCTTCTATTATATTGTGTGG
The DNA here is from genome assembly GCA_036346225.1 of Platerodrilus igneus. Taxonomy (NCBI): domain Eukaryota; kingdom Metazoa; phylum Arthropoda; class Insecta; order Coleoptera; family Lycidae; genus Platerodrilus; species Platerodrilus igneus. The sequence continues at coordinate 3,826,317 of JARFIW010001066.1, forward strand.
TATGGATGGGCTAACATTTGAAATAACCACCCTTATGGTCAGCGTAAGTAATTTACGAATTTCCACTTCTGTGTTATTTACTGTTATATTAGGATAGTTGTTTACAAACTGGTCAGCGTCTTCTTTGTATTTAAATAAATACAGATCCGGTTATTTGCTATTCTTGATGCAAAGATTATATTTTAGGATCTATTATTTCCGTGATTGCATTTAAATAATCTTCTAACTTCGTGTTTGGCAATGAATTTAATATAATAGCATTTTCTTTTGACGGGAAACTGCTTGCAGATGTTTGTTTATTTGGTGCATTGCTTTTACTGCATTCGAATATGTCCCTTCTTTTATTGTCTGATGGGTGAGTGGGTTTTTTGTTTGGCTGGTTGAATGATTTATGGTTGAGGGTGTTATTGTTTGTAAAGGATACATTTCAGGTAGTTTTGGTAAATGGTTTGGGTTAGGTTTATTTAATATAGCTGTAATAAAAGGAAGAGGAATGTTTAGAAAACAATACCTGTTTTGGTTTTATCACTTATTATTTCCGAGGTCGTATTTTATCTCAACGAATTCACATAGAACTGTACTGTTGAACATACGGTCGCGGAATGGGTTAAATAGTTATACCTTTAATAAAAAGAACTTGTTGTTTATTAATATTAGTTTAAGAGATTGTTTATATGTTGCTTTAGTTGATAGTGGTTCACAGTTGTCGCTGGTAGATGAAAATGTGGTGACAAAACATGCAGAATTTTTAAAAGGACGAATAGAAACAATTGATGGGGTTAATTTATGGTCGGCAATGAACAAAAAGCTAACGACGATTTATAGGGTTATCCGTGTACCGATATTTGTAGGGAATAAAAAGGCAGGAGATGCAGAGTTCTTGATTACAAAAGGGTTGCAGCTAGATTGTATATTAGGAATGGATTTTATAGAGGATTTTGGATTGAATATAGATGGAAAGGATAGGTCGATTCGGATATTTGATAAAGATAAGTTATGGGTGGTGCCTACGGTTAGTTCGGAATATAGGAATGGAAATGATATAGATATGTCAGGATTAGGAATGAATAGGGAAAGTAATTATAGACAGGTTGAAGTGAGATTATGTAATATGTTTGCGAGAATAATTGATGATGAACAGATAGGGAAAGTGAGTATTGAGATTAAAGCGAAGCTAGAGGATTTATTTAATAGATTTATAGGATTGTTTAATGAAGAGCCGAGATTTGCGAAGCGATATACGCATAAGTTAGAGGTCACGGAAGATACGGGGTTTAATACCAAGGTGTATCCAATTCCGTTTGCAATTAGAAATAGGGTTAAAGCCGAGATTAGTAAAATGTTAAAAGAAGGAATCATCGAACCAGCGAAAACTCCATATGTGAACCCGGTAGTTATTGTACCTAAACCCAATAAAAGGGATATAAGAATTTGTTTGGATGCGAGGAAGTTGAATTCGATTACGAAAGCGCAATACGAACAACCACAGGGGTTGGATAATTTGTTATATAAGGTGTATGAGATGAAGATTTTTAGCAAGTTAGATTTAAAAAATTCATTTTGGTTGATTCCGTTGCATGAAGATAGTAAGAAGTTTACGGGGTTTAGTATTGAAGGGGAGATTTATATGTTTTCTGTAGTTGCGTTTGGTTTAAGTAGTTCTTCAGCAGCACTTGTAAGGGCCATGCAGAAGCTGTTCAACGAGTATGAATGTTTTTGTTCGCACTATGTGGATGATTTATTGATTTTTTCAAGGAACGAGCAAGAACACATGGAGCATTTAGAAAAGGTGATCCAAAGACTGGACGAAGGGGGATTGAAGTTGAACGTGGAGAAATGCGAATTGTTTAAGAGCCAGGTCACGTATTTAGGGTTTGAGATTAGTGAACATGGTATGAAAATTTGTAATAAAAGGTTGGACGAGTTGAAAAATATTGCTCAACCAAAGAATAAAAGAGGATTGCGAGGATTTTTAAGGGTTTTAAATTATTATAAACGGTTTATACCGAGATATTCTGAGTTGTGTGTGCCGTTGGTGAGTTTGTTAAGGAAAAACGAAAGATGGAAATGGACTGCTGAACGGGAGAAGGCGTTTCAAGATTTAAAACGTGCGTTTTATGAAGAGTTGTCGTTAAAATATCCAAATTTCAAAGACGAATTTATTTTGAGGACGGATGCGTCGAAATATGCGATTGGGGCTGAGTTGGTGCAGATCCAGGACGGAGCTGAGGTACCAATTGTATTTATTTCAAGGGTGTTAAAAGACTGCGAAACCAGATATGCGACGGCAGAGAAGGAGATGTTGGCGATAGTATATGCAGTGAAAAAGTTACGTTTTTATCTGCTAGGAAAGAAATTTTTGATAGAATCCGACAACACGGTGGTAACATTCATGAAGAAAAAGGAGTTTTTAAACAGTAGGTTGTACAGGTGGGCACTAATATTGCAAGAGTACGATTTTGAAATTAAACAAACCAGGAAAGGAGAATGTGACGGCGGATTTTCTAAGAAGACCGCAGGTGGAGGCGCATAAAGATGACGTAAAGGATTGTTTAGTTGCGTTGCAGGAGTTCAGGGATGTTGGTTGGTGGACAAACGCCAAGCTTATGGAGACGCAAAGGCACAGTGAGGTGAGCTCGATACGCGAGAACTTAACAAGGGAAAATGTAGAGGAGTACCGTGGATTTACCATTGTAGGGCAGTTTGTGGTAAAAAGGATAGGTGATGCAGAGCTGTTAGTGTTATCCAGAGACGCGGCTGTGGAAATTATAGACGAAATTCATTTAAAATTTGGGCATATAGCCATTAGAAAAACATTTTTGGTATTTAGAGAGGCGTTTTATGCAAGAAACGATATCACGGTGGTTAAAGAAAGGATCAATCGGTGCAAGGTTTGTATTTTAGGGAAAGACAAGAACGTGGTGTTGCAGAACATACCGATGAATGTGAGCGTGAGCGGACCGTTAGAATTGGTAGCTATTGATTACTTGAGCAACCTAATTACTAGTGAACAGGGGTATCGGCACATTTTGGTAATGGTGGACGTTTTTTCGAAATTTTTTAAACTATTTCCGGCAAGACGAAGTAACACGGTGCATGCTTTACAGTCGATTAGAGAATTTGGAAGCCAGGTCGGGAAAATGGAAAGGATTTTGGTAGACAACGCGACATATTTCAACAACCAAAGATTCAGAAACGGGTTAAATAGGGCGCATATTAAGGTATCATTTAGCAGTATACGGCATCCGAAAGCAAATCCATGCGAACGTTATATATGAGAGGTAATAAAATATCTACGGTTGGCTACGCAAGAGCACCACGATAGATGGATTAGATATCTGCCACAGATTGAAAATTTTATGAATTGCGTCGAGTTCGGTTACAAAACATGTCCGATAACATTGATTAGGAAGATTATACCAGCTAGGCCTTGGAGGGAAGAAGTCGAGGTGCAAGACATCACAGAGTTGTTGGGTAGTGTTAGGCGTAGAATCGAAAGGATGCAGCGTAGGGACATCGAGCGAAGGTGTAGTAGGATTAAGAAAAGGACGATGTTTGAAATAGGAGATATGGTGGTTGTAAAAAGATTAAGGGTTTCAAACCGCGACAGAAACATTTGCGCGAAGTTGTTGTTTCCTTATGAAGGGCCGTACAAAATCACGCGTATTTTTGCTGAAGGAAATACGTTTGAATTAGATACTATGACAGGGGAATATCGTGGGCGTTTTCACTTAGAAAATTTATATCCATACAAAGTTGTACAAGAAGATGGTTTAGTAGAATGAGAGTTCATGCGACGGAAAGTTTAATTTTGTTTTATTTTATAGTGTAGGTTAGTATATAGCGTAGTTAGATAGACGTGAGAGAAATAAAAGTAGGGGTTGAATAATTAATAGATATAAATGCGGGGAGTGGTTTTAAATAAAAACTAGAAATTATGCACACCAAGAAAAGAGTATAAAACCGACGAAATTTCCACTTTTATTCAAAACCAGTGGGGCCAGTGTAATGTCAGTGGGAGCTACAAGGGTTCTAAGGGTGGTTTTGTGTAGAAGGTAGTGTATGCCAAATAAAATAATCCATATATCAGATCCCGTAATTTTAAAATGTATGTTTGCCGTACTTTACATACGTTAAAGTATTTAAAATGTTAGTTGAAATGTAAGTGCCAAGACGTAAATTATAATGACTTGATGACGTGATAAAATACACAGTGCTCAAGGTTTTATACTGAGTTATAAATTAATAGGCCATTGATCGTACATTTGCCAACCGAAAACCGGATGCGTCTATGGATGTACACTATTAACCACGTAGATCCAGGTTCATATGTGAATTATTTTGGCTTTTATTTTACTAGAATCAACTTTTGGACAAACATGTAATCTCAAAATTATAAGTAATAGCAGTCTCAAATATGATTGAAGGGTTGTGAAACATTTAGGACCAATGATAGAATATTATGTATAAAATAGGAAAGTGCTAAAGACAAGATTTAAGGTATTTGTGACACAAACTCAGTGATAAAATGTTATTGGATGGTTTTTTTTTTATATAATATGTAATAGAGTAGGCAGAAAATGTTGTAATTATCACCTAGGATAGTAAACAAAGGGAATTGATTTCGAATTATTTTTGTGTAAAGACGTGTTTTATGAAACTGCGCTAAATTGTTCATATTTTTGGAAGATTAAATAAATGTGTTTGAATTATAAGAGTTTGATTTATAACAGAAGAGTAAAGAGAAGCATCAGTGTATAAAGAATTAATAGTGGCGACGAATAAAAGTGAATATTGGGATTAGTGCGACAGCGAACCGGCAGAAGATAAGATTGGATTAGAACGAGATTATATAGGTAGAAAGGCATCGAGTGAGAAACATAAGAGTGAAGAATATAAGGATTGATTTGGATATGGATTTATATGTAGTGGGGCATTGAGTGGTAAACAGGAACGAGGATAGATTTGGATTGAGTGGTTAATAGGAACGAGCATAGATTTGGAACGAGTGAACGAGAGGAGCAGAATTAGAAAGCAGCGTAAGAATAGCAAGTGGAAGTGTACAATTCAAGGAAGGAATTACTACGGAAGAATTAGCGCAGGGGAAGTAAACACAAAAGGGCATTCTAAATTCGGGTTATATTTATTTTAGATTTGGGCGCAACAAAATTAAAGAAAAGTTACCTGGAGGCTAGACGGCAGTTCAAAGTGATAGTGAAACCTTGTGAAGGCGCATACGGCGAACAGGATTTTTGAGCCAGCATTAAGAGAGGCCAGTAATGACGTATAATTCAGGTGAGTTTTCATTACAACGTCAAAGTCAGTATTTTGTGGTATTAATTAATTTGGCACAAGGCTACGTAGATCACTTAAAATTTGGCATATACACAACTAAATTCTAAAAAAAGGTACTAAAACAAAAGATAGTGCAGTTTGGTTGGGCATTGCACATCTACTTACCACTGAACCCACGGTAAGTAGGTGGATACCCTGAGAAGAAAGAGTTCATATAGTCGAGGCATATTAAAAACAATTTTGATTTAATTAACCAACCAAACGTTGCTAAAATACGTGGAGTGAAATAAGTATTTGCACATCATATAAAATCATAAAATTAATTAAAAAAAGGCGCGCAACACAGAAAGAGTGAAGGGGGGGCAGTATAAGAATATATTGTAAACCAATAGAAAGGGAACCGAACTGCATCTAACAAGAAAGAGTAGCAGCTATGTTTGAAGACAACAAATATAGAAACAAGGAGAAAATTGTTGAAAACATACCAGGTGTCCCAACGCATACGACACGCTCGATTACTACTTAATGGTAACGTTTAGCGAAAAAACTTTCAAATAAATCTTATGTATACTCAAAATGGCTACAACGTAAAATTAATTAGTGGAATGGAATGGAATAGAGGAATGGTATGTGAACCACAACAACAGTCCAGAACATGCATCATCATTAGGTCTTCAGTCCTGGAACTGGTTAGATGCGTACCCTCATTGTTTCCTATTCTGAGCTAACCTACTAACTTCCCGAAGTTTCCATAGTCTGCACCTTTCACTATCTGCATGCATTAGTCTGATATAGTCCTACCTCTACCTTATTTTTCTTCCTATCTTTGTTTGTAATATATCCCGCACTATTTCCCCAAAATGCTTTAAAACATATTTTGCCCTTCTATTTCTCCATTTTTTTTCCACATACCGGGTGTCTCTATGCATATGAAACGCTCTATTAATGCTTAATGGTAACGTTTAGCGAAAAAACTTCCAAATAAATCTTATGTATACTCAAAATGGCTACAACGTAAAATTAATTAGTATAATACAGGGTGCTCAATAAAAAAGTTATTTACCAAAGTTATGTTTTATTAAATGGAACACTCAGTATTTTATTACAAATTCTGATTGCTCATATCAAACTCGGGTGACTTTTATCAGGATTACCTATACCTAATCTCATAGTTGTTGAGATATTCAACTTTTTCAAAATCGCATGATTCATTAAAAAATTTTGTAACACCATGGTTTAGATGACGCTGAACATTTAACTTTTGTATGGGAATAGTATAAACTTGTAGTTAATGGAAACATAACACTAGTTATCAAAATAATATACAGGGTGCCCATTACATCGTTTTCCGTTTATTGAACAATTAACACAAGTAAGTCTCTTATTTCAAATGGAACACCCTGTATATTTTCAAGTAGTAAAATGCAGAATTAAATTCTCCATTAAACAATATTAGGTTATCCTCTATTCATATTCAACCGTTTCCGAGTTATTAGCGAATAATTAAAAATGTTGGTACATAATTCTCAAGTTGGGTAATTTACTTTGACCACAGGCGGCACGTCGCCTACCATATAATATTAACTATTTGACTTCGTTGCAACAGCAACCGTGTTTAACTTTTGTTTTTGTTGTTTATCAGTTTTGTATCTGTGTTGTTCTGAGGTGAACATTTGTAAAATGAAAACCTATAGTCTTAACAAAAGGATTGATATGATATTGGTAGTTGGCAAAGCTGAAGAAAATTGTCTATTGGCTTCAAGAATTTATGTTCAGAAATTTCCTAATCGAATGCATCCTAATAGAGCTGCGTTTGAAAGATTATTGCAATGCTTTAGAAGTACTGGTAATGTTGAATATGAAAAACTCAACAAGAAAGCATGTTACTAATAGTGAAGGAAATCAATTATTGGCATTGAAATTTGTAGTAGAAAATTGTAATACTAGTTTGCGTAAAACAATCGGATTGAGTAAAACTAGTGTTTCAAAAATATTGAAAGCGAACAATTTTCACCCATATAAATTTCAGCTCCACCAAGAGCTTAAAGATGGGGATTTTCAAAGCAGAATTGATTTTGGATTATGGGTAACGGATCAAATCGGAGAAGATGATAATCTTTTGAATTTTGTTTTGTTCGGTGATGAAGCAACATTCCATAACAATGGTTTTATTGAGTTTTTTCACATTCAATATTACCTACTTATAAAGCGTTGCAATAATCTTTCAAACGCAGCTCTATTAGGCTGCATTCGATTAGGAAATTTCTGAGCATAAATTTTTGAAGCTAATAGACAATTTTCTTCAGCTTTATCAACTACCAATATCATATCAATCCTTTCGTTAAGACCATAGGTTTTCATTTTACAAATGTTCACTTCACAACAACACAGATACAAAACTGATAAACAACAAAAACAAAAGTTAGACACGGTTGCTGTTGCAACGAAGTCAAATAGTTAATATTATATGGTAGGCGACGCGCCGCCTGTAATCAAAGTAAATTACCCAACTTGAGAATTACGTACCAACATTTTTAATTATTCGCTAATAACTCGGAAACGGTTGAATATGAATATAGGGTAACCTAGTATATTATTTTGATAACTAGTGTTATGTTTCCATTAACTACAAGTTTATACTAGTCCCCTACAAAAGTTAAATGTTCAGCATCATCTAAATCATGGTGTTACAAAAATTTTTAATGAATCATGCGATTTTGAAAAAAGTTGAATATCTCAACAACTATGAGATTTAGGTATAGGTAATCCTGATAAAAGTTACCCTAGTTTGATACGAGCATTCAAAATTTGTAATAAAATACTGGGTGTTCCATTTAAAAAAACATAACTTTGGTAAATAACTTTTTTATTGAGCACCCTGTATTATACTAATTAATTTTACGTTGTAGCCATTTTGAGTATACATAAGATTTATTTGAAAGTTTTTTCGCTAAACGTTACCATTAAGCATTAATAGAGCGTTTCATATGCATAGGGACACCCGGTATGTGGAAAAAAAATGGAGAAATAGAAGGGCAAAATATGTTTTAAAGCATTTTGGGGAAATAGTGCGGGATATATTACAAACAAAGATAGGAAGAAAAATAAGGTAGAGGTAGGACTATATCAGACTAATGCATGCAGATAGTGAAAGGTGCAGACTATGGAAACTTCGGGGAAGTTAGTAGGTTAGCTCAGAATAGGAAACAATGAGGGTACGCATCTAACCAGTTCCAGGACTGAAGACCTAATGATGATGCATGTTCTGGACTGTTGTTGTGGTTCACATACCATTCCTCTCTTGTTGATTTACTTTCCGCGCATGTGTTGATTTAATGTATTGTGCAGTTAGTTATAGGCATATATTATATGTGTGTTGTTAATTAGTATTATGGGCAGAGCAAAGCTCTGTGGTTTCCTTCTTTTTGAATTTGAATAACTGGAATTACTTCAATGTATTATTTTTCCCGAATCTCAATATTCAACGATTGAACAATTACAGGTGTTAGCTTTCCCTCAGGGTGACTAATGATTAAAATAATATATATTCGTTTTTATAATATCTATTTTGCATTATACATATAAAACTAACTTGAGCATACAACAACTTATATTACTCGCACTTCGTCTCACTTTACACCTACTCCTCCCTACTCTAAATAAACCACATTAATTGTGCAGCCAGCGGCTGCCTTCTAGTGGCAGCTCTGCACAACTAAACTAATGACAATAAGCAATAATGTAAATACATACTTTTCTGCAAATAATATATGTTTCACTGTCATCTACTTTAAAGCTTTATTAAACTTACTTGTGTTATATATTGTACACGAAGTATCTCTGATGTTCATATGAATACTGTCTGAAAAATCTAAAGCCTTAGTTTTCTTCAACATCCACTGTTAAGTGTGTCCCCAGAGTTGTACTTTTGGTTGGCGTTTTGCAATATTAAGTTCTAATAAGATCTGTTTTTCACTAAATTGACGATAAATGTCATGAAATATGTAGCAATGAGCAAACGTGTTAAAAAAACAAAAGTAGGATTATATTATGACAAGTGAGGCTATATTATTATTATTACTGCCAATTCCAGAATATTACTCTGACCAGTTGTAACATTTTTTTTTGACGACTGCAAATCACCTAAAATTGTTCGTTAAATACGTCATTTTGTCTATTAAAATAAACACGTAAATATCATTATGCAAATAAATATTCGTATTGGGATCGTGTAGCCCAATCATAATGCAGATATTATTCTCTAGTGCTAGATTGGTTGCTATCAACAGGCATTGGCTGTTTGAATAAATACCTCAATGTCAAGCGACTTTGAAGTACTTGTGCGCAGTGTACCAACCAGACAGTCTGGCATGGGAATTTGATAAAGACACACGATGCAGAAGTGCAGTGTTCTAGCAAGCAATTTGCGTGTAGCCTTACGCCTAGCCGTTTAATTCAAGTGCAACATGCACTTGAGAATAAATATTTACCTTTTACAACTTGCTTAAATTAGAATTAAGGGTTTTACTTATGAGAACGAATATTAGAACTCGATTTACTGGTTCTTTTTAACATGCATTAGAAACTTATTTTAAATGATATTTTTTAATAGGATTAATATTTGCACATTATTTAGAAGGATTTTACTTATGTACTAGCAAATACTTAACTAATCCTATAACGTATATATATATATATATATATATATATATATATATATATATATATATATTGCTGTGAATCTGGGTACAGCGTGACTAATATTAGGATGCAATGGATGCTTTCTTAATAGAAAATGTGAATTCTTACCTTTTCGTGAACGCTTGGGTGCCACAAATGGTCGACCGCTTCTTGTTCCTGCCATCTGCCGCAAATGCAGTTTATTATGGTAAGTGCTTGAAGGTTTTGCATATTTTTAAATTTACTCATATTTACACGACCACTATTCTTCTCTATTCGTGGCTATCGAATTCACCGCTAAACACACACCAAATTCTATTTGATTTAACCGATTTAAATAAATAAAGTAAAAATGTATATTAAAACATTTTAAAACAATGCTATTTTTGTTTTACCGTTAAATTATGCTGGTTGTCTAAACTTGTTCTTGTTCAGAATCATTAATGAAACTTCCACATTCATATACCCATATTGTTCCATTCTTATAAATTAAGGTATCATTAAGGTATCCAAGTTAAAACTGTTTTGCAGGCATTTATTGTCTTTCATTCAACAACTATTTTATTATTTAATTTGAAACCTTACATCTTCATAACCTCAAAATAAAAATTAACTTTCAGCGTCGATTGTCATACGTTGATTTGATTTCAATGGAAGGGTGGCAAAGCCACGTGCACTTAGGCCTTAATATGGGCCCATTGGGCTAATTGTCATACGTTTATAGTTTTAAAAACTCGTTATTATCAGGTGACTGATATTTTTAAATGTATAGTAAGACACTGATGCGAACTGAACTCAATTAACCCTGATTGCGTTCTCCAGTCGGTTGGTGTAATATAAATTTTACTGTGTCATAAAATCTAAAACATCCCAGATGCTTTCTTACGTTCTCAATCATGCGGATGGTGTAATTTTCCCCGCAAGTGGCATTACATTAGTATATTTTATGGCGTACTTTATCTAAATTGGTTATCTTTGATTTATTATATTGTTAAATGTCTTATTTCATATTATAGTTTTTAATTGGAATATGTATACATCTTTATGGAATGAATGTTTAAAATGTGTATGCTATCTTGTTTAATAGCAATAACTCGATTGTTATCTTTAATTTATGGGTTTTGCTACTTGATTTCTTGACCAACTAGAAATAAAATAGATTCCTTTTACTTTTGTTATAAAAATAGTATCAAGTGCTTTTTATCAATTCAGAGAATTTTATAGGATTTTTACTTAGTAATATGTTCTATTTTTATTAAAGATATATCACGGGGTTTTATACAGTGTTCTTTTTAGAAAAGCTTCTACAGTTACCCTAGTATTTAAAAAAATTGTTTATTTTCTCAGGTTTGGCATGTTGTATTTACACCACGGAATGGTGCTTAATGATGTTTATCTCATATTATATATATATATATATATATATATATATATATACAGGGTGGTCCGGTTTTCATTAGCCAGCATATATCTTCTGAACTATGCAAGATATAGAAAAATTTCATAGGAAAAAGTTTTTTAAATATATTTTCTCTACAAATATAAGGCCTTAAGAATTTTTCATGGCCTACTATATTCCAGCAATAATATCTCACTTTGGTTTTTTTAATAGAACACCCTGTATATTTTTTTGAAAAAATATTCTACTTGAAATTGTCTTTACGGCAATATGCCACAATCAATGATTTATATTCAAAGTGCGCTAAATAACCTAAATAATAGAATTTCAATAGCAGTCCAATTGTTTCTGTTAACAAATGCCATTGCAGTATTTTAGTTGTTTATTCACAATTATCCGTCACATTAATAAGTAAAAGTATTATTGTGTTCTTAATAGTTGTTTCGTGCAAAATAATGGACATGAATTTTTCAAACTTATATTCTGACCGTAGACAGCCAAATATAAATACATTTAAGAATTTAGAAAATTTTTTAAGGTCCTATGGTAGCTTTTCAACTACCACCAGAAATCAAGTACAACATAACGAAGATCGTGAATTGGTTATTTTGGCCTACTTTAGAGTTTATCCTAAAGTTTCTACGAGACAAGCTGCAGCTGAATTAAACGTTTCAAGGAGACAGATTTTTAATGTTTTGAGGCGACGAAAGTATTTAAGATGGGTTTGGTTCAAACATTACATATCAATGATCTCAACAGCCGAGTTGGTTTTTGTATATAAATATTGAATGTAGGAAGAAAATCTTTAGACAGTATAATTTGGACTGATGAATCTAACTTTCATAAAAATGGTATTTTTAATTAAAAAAAATACTCATTATTGGAGTGATAGAAATCTTTAGTAATTTGTTGAAACCCGTTCACAAGTACGATTTTCAGTAAATGTGTGAATAGGTGTAGTAGGTGACCGCATACTGGGTCCATATTACTTTTATAGTAGTTTAACCCAAAATAGATATTTGTTGTTTTTGCAAACTTTGTTTCAAGATTTCTTAGATATTTCCCTAGCTATCAGGCGAACCTTATGGTTTCAACACGATGGTGCTCTACCACATAATAGAATCAATATTACAACTTATTTAAATAATGAGTTTGGTCAGAACTGGATCGGTAATAGGGGACCAATTTTGTGGCCTCACCCGATCACCTGAATGTCAGTTCTCGACTTCTTTGTTTGGGGGTTTTTAAAAAACCGAGTGTATTCTAACTTTACCCCTTTTCAAAATCTTGAAGAGTTAATTGCAAAAATAAAAGTAGCTTGCATGCTAATTTAATTATTCGAGTTTATAAATGTTTAGAAAGTAATGGTGAACAATTTGAACATTTACTAAGATAATCAGTTTTCTTGTTAGCTATTATTTTCAGATGTATGTATAAAAAATTGTTCAATTTATAAATTTATACAGTAAATAAATAATAATCACAGTTTCCTATTGGAATTCTATTATTTGAGTTATTTAGCGCATTCTGACAAGAAATCATTGGTTGTGGTATATTGCCGTAAAAACAATTTTAAGTAGAGTATTTTTTCAAAAAAATATACAGGGTGTTCTATTTAAAAAATCAAAGTGACATAGTATTGCTCAAATATAGTAGGCCATGAAAAATACTTAATGCCTTATATTTGTAGAGAAAATATATTCAAAAAACTTTTTCCTATAAAATTTTTCTATATCTTGCATAGTTCAGAAGATATACGCTGGCTAATGAAAACCGGACCACCCTGTGTATATATAAATAATATTGCTGCTTAATAATTTGTTAGGTTTGTCTTTGAGCTTTGTAAAAAGGTTTCTTACAGATTTTCCATAACTAAATCCTATAGTTAGGTTTTGTTGTTTTAAAATTCTTGCTAATAAAGCAGTTAATGTTTGTATAAAAGGTAATTTTTTGTATAAAATGGTATTGGGTGTAGTTTCAGTACTGTTAAAATGGATGTTTGTGTGTAATAATTTCTTTACTAATTGTTTGGAATAACCATTATTAAAGAGTGTGAATTCTTAAGTTTTAGATTAGTTTTTTTAAATTGTGGTTCAGAGATTATTTCTATTCTGTGTTTAAATGTTAAAGCTGTATTTATTTTGTGGTGAAATGAATGACTGGAATAGTAATTAATGTATGTACCTGAGTTAGAAGGTTTTTATAGTAATCAAATAGCAGTTTGTTGAATGGATCTCGGATGACGAAAGTATCTAAAAAAGGATTTTTTTTTCTTTTTCAAGTTCATATGTGAATTTTATGTGTTCATTGAAATTATTGAAATGGTCTAAAATGTATTGTATTTTATCTGGTGGAGCAGAACAAATGATATCATCAACATATTTTACTAAAAATACCATATCGAAATCTAAATTGGTAAGATTGATTTTAATAGATGATCCATAACTATTTGTGCTATGATAGGAGATAATGGGGAACCCGTTGGAGTACCAAATTTTTGTAGATAGAATACATTTTGAAACACAAAATAGGTATTATTGAAAATTAGGGAGATGGAGGTAAGAAATAAGGTTTTTGACAAGGTGGTATGTGGTTTGATTACATCCCAGTTTTTCGTGCATATCTCTACAGCCAAGTCTAGAGGTATATTTGTAAATAGTGAAGAAACATCTAATGAAAGTAAGATGTGGTTCTTAGGTAATTGAAATTGACGAAATTGATTTACAAACGTAAATGAATGTTTAGTATTATATCCTTCTAAAGGAAACGATGTTTGTAGAATTTTTGCAATGGAGACTGCTAAGTTATAAGTTGGTGTATTTACTGTAGAAATTATTGGTCGTAATGGACAGTTTTCTTTATGAATTTTTGGAAGCCCATAATATTTGCCAGGTATGGAATTGGTATTGGATAATTGCTTTTTTTGGGAATCTGTAATCAAATGTTTGGAATGTAACATCTTGATGTGGTCATTACATTTTTTCTGAATCATAAAAGTGGGATCTTTTTGAAGTTGTTGATATGTGTGATCATCTTTTAGTAATTGTACAGATTTGTTAACGTAATCATTTTTATTTAAAATTACAGTGATAGCTCCTTTATCAGCTTTTGTAATAATAATATCAGAATTTTCTTTAAGAAACTTTTTTACTTTGATGTATAATTTTGATTCTAAATTGTGATTAATTTTATTTTTTGGATTACTAACAAAATTTGTAATACAATTTGTGGCCTTAGCACTTAAATTATTCTTTTCTTCTTGTAAAAGTTCATTGTTGTCTAGAATGTTTTCGATATTAGCTAATAATTTTCCCATGTTAATATCATTGACGTTAATATTTAAACTGAACTTGGGTCCTAATGATAAAAAGTTATTTATGTCATTAGGTATTGCTTTATCACTTAAATTAACTATCCATTTACTATTATCATGGAAAAAATTTTTACATTCGGTATTGGTATTATTTAGTGATTGAAACTTTATTGATAGAATCTGTTTTTGTTTTTCAAATAACTTTTTATATGATAAAACTTGTCTTCATTCAAATTCTAAAAATATGTCAGGTGTCAAAGATTCTTGAAGAGAATTTTTCAAAGAGGTTAATTTTGTCTTCCAAAAAGCTATATTGGAATGTGTAATTTCTATTTCAAAATTTAGCATAGTAATATTAGACCTGGTTATAAATTTAGTGATCCTTTTGTTGAAATGATGGTTTGTGTGAGTTAATAAATCTCTCTATTTGTTGGTTCTATCAGTTATGTGACGTGGGAAAATGGTTTGTTGTCTGCATCTTAGTAGAAAGCTTCTCCTAGTATTTAATTTTGCCATTGTTCGTGTTATGTTACTCCATTCTTTAAGTGATTTCATAGTAGGTTTTCCATACTTAATATGTATTAGATTATAAAATCCCATCTTAGATATGTCTTCTTAATATGGACTGTTTAATATATAATGATCTTGATGAAAATTGTAATTATACTTGGGATATTGTAGTCCAAAAATAAACTAAATAGTGTTTTGCATATATTCTATTAATTATCTGACGTTTTGGCAAGGGTTGTTGCCTTTTTCAAAGATACTACAAAATTAATATAGTATTGAATGGATATACCAAAATTATGACATAAGTACTTACTTAATTACTAATTCATAAATATTAAAAAAGTTATCTCACACATGTGGATTGATGTTGGTTAACAGATATACAAAAATTATATAAAATAAATTTTGAATTATATGTCTTATTGATATAATTCTCAAGTTTGAAAAGTTTGACAGGAATTCTTGATTTTAATTTTTACATGGGTGACGTAAATCTTAACTGTGTTATTGAACTATTGCTTTTTTTGTGTAATTCTATATAAATTAGAGTATATTGTTCTGCTCCACCAGATAAAATACAATATATTTTAGACCATTTCAATAATTTCAATGAACACATAAAATTCACATATGAACTTGAAAAAGAAAGAAAAATTCCTTTTTTAGATACTTTCGTCATCCGAGATCCATACAACAAACTGCTATTTGATTACTATAAAAAACCTTCTAACTCAGGTACATACATTAATTACTATTCCAGTCATTCATTTCACCACAAAATAAATACAGCTTTAACACTTAAACACAGAATAGAAATAATCTCTGAACCACAATTTAAAAAAACTAATCTAAAAACTTTAGAATTCACACTCTGTAATAATGGTTATCCCAAACAATTAGTAAAGAAATTATTATACACAAACATCCATTTTAACAGTACTGAAACTACACCCAATACCATTTTATAAAAAATTACCTTTATACAAACATTAACTCCTTTATTAGCAAGAATTTTAAAACAACAAAACCTAACTATAGGATTTAGTTATGGAAAATCTGTAAGAAACCTTTTTACAAAACTCAAAGACAAACCTAACAAATTATTAAGCAGCAATATTATTTATAAAATAACTTGTTCATGTAATCAGACTTATGTAGGTAACACCACCCAGTGGTTAAAAAATAGACTTACACGACATAAGTCAGATATAAAATTAGGAAAAAAGAATTGTGCTTTCTCTCAACATATTAATATAACTCAACACATTCCAAATTATGAAAAAACTTAAATTTTGGATTATGAAAACAATTACAAAATGAGAATTTTTTTGGAAGCTTATTATATACAAAAAGAGGTTAATTCGATAAACTTTAGACAGGACACTCAAAATCTACATCCAATATACTCTAACTTATATACAATTACACAAAAAAAGCAATAGTTCAATAACACAGTTAAGATTTACGTCACCCATGTAAAAATTAAAATCAAGAATTCCTGTCAAACTTGACAATTATATCAATAAGACATATAATTTAAAATTTATTTTATATAATTTTTGTATATCTGTTAACCAACATCAATCCTCATGTGTGAGATAACTTTTTTAATATTTATGCATTAGTAATTAAGTAAGTACCTATGTCAAAATTTTAGTATATCCATTCAATACTATATTAATTTTGTAGTATCTTTGAAAAAGGAACAACCCTTGCCGAAACGTCAGATAATTAATAGAATATATACAAAACACTATTTAGTTTATTTTTGGACTACAATATCCCAAGTATAATTACAATTTTCATCAAGATCATTATATATTAAACAGTCCATATTAAGAATATATATACACACACACACATATATATATATATATATATATATATATATATAGCTATGATAATAGAGTTATTTAGGGGTATATAGGGTCACAAGGGTTGTACACTCCATGTGAACGACACTAAAGTCTAGAAAATTAAGCATTTTTCATAAAGAGTACGCAATTCGCCAATTATACAAAAAGCAAATATCAAACACACTGTATAAAATTCACAACCAACTTTAAGCAATGAAAGGAAGCTCATTCTTCAATAATTCAATCACATTTAGTAAGATAAATAACTTTGTATGCAATCTAATTCATTTTCAAAAATAGCGATGCATTCATAAACTTTAAATAAATATGCATCAGGAACATCGAAAGTCAAACATGAAATGAATTTTTAAATTGACGCATTAATAAACATGAATGATCACAATAAACAAATCTTTCAAAACAAACATGTTTTATAAACGCAGGAAGTAAATAAACTCATTTATTTTACATAATTATAAAATTTGCTCTGTGATCTTCAATATAAAATCAACGCATAAACCCAACAGATTATGAAATAAAAATAAGGAACCATACGTTTGACTACATGCAATTTCTAGTAATAAATTCCTATACAAATAAGAGAACGTGACTTGAAGAGGTACATAGTATCATGGTCAACAAAATCCACAATACAAAATTTGATGTCTACGTGATCCCAAGATGCATTTTAACAAGTTATCGCATAAGTAATATCATCTAAAACCCAATGGATGGACGTTAACCTAAATGTAACGCCTATACAATGACGGAATAACAAGATAAACTTGGTAAACCACTTATGACAAGTGGATTGGTGTACCTTTAAATAGCGCACGAGCTGATAAAGTGTCAGTTTTTCTACAACCAAGACACGCCCTGTACATGTCTGAACCAAGATAACACGCGAAGTTAAACTATCAAATTAAATAATAGTATTTAAGTGAAAGTTGGTGATTGAAAATTTTAATAATAGTACAAGTGCAAATATACGACGGAAATTCGCCGTTGACATTTAAAACGGCACTAAGTACTGCAGTAATTATTGAACTAATTATTGAACTAAACTAAGAATTGAACCAGGAATTCAACTAAGTAAACAATTAAGTGTTGAACTGGGCGTTTAACCAAGCTGGACTTTGCGATTCAATAAACAACTACCAAACAAAATCATCAAGAAAATCTAACTGAAAACAATCCAAGGGTACCGGTCAACAGCACGTAGTGACAGTTCTGAAAATTGGGGTGCATGCAGAGACTCGCAGTCATAACCAGGAGTTCGACAGGGAAAACAACAGGTCAGAGATAAAATTCCTTAATAAAATAAGGCATTTATTTTTTTGAACACTTAAATTTTGCATGAACTGAGATATTTACGTAAAGGGTCATCTAAAATTTTTGGTTGATAAGTAGAAATTATGTAAAAGGGAAAGAAGATCACTGAATGTTCAACAGACTTCCAGTAGTATATAGTTATTTTTGCTGACTTTAAACTGATTTAAGGGAGTCATAATTTGGGGACAAACTGATTTATATTGTTACTTTGATTCAGGGGTTTTCTTAAATAGCGAATAATATTATAAAGGTTGTGGAGCTACAAATTGTACATATTTTGGTTATTATATAAATTTTGGTTAATTTTGTTTACCTCATTCAGGTGGGAAGTGTTAGAGAAAAGGGGCAAAACTTCTCTGTTATCGTATCGTCGTACACTCTGTGTGGGGTTTAACTGAGCTAGTCGAGGCATATAAAACGAATTGTGTGAAACCTAAAATTTATCCTAGGTTGTTTAGAGACAGAGCGGTGGCGAGCAGCAGGTAACTGAATGTTAAATACATCGGAGTATGACGATATCATAAACATATATATCTTGAACTTTGCATAATACTTTTATTTCGATTAGGTCCTTCTGAAAAGTCTCCCTAAAATTTGTATTGTCACAAATGATCTACACCTACTCTGGAAATCAAGTCCTATCACCTAGACTTGCATTACATATCACCCTATAATAATACCCTCTGAAAATGCTTTCCAATTTGGATGCCAAACTCTCCAGCTTTTTGCTCAGCTTTCTCGGGGATATTCGTCATGGCTGCTTACTTGCTCTCTAAAAATATTACCCTAATATTTGAAAAATAAATAAAATTTGATTGCCAAAAGTACATCACACTTTATTGGAACATTAATTGGCAATTCAAAAATTAGTCTTACATTCTTCATACACCTTGGATCTTTAACAAATATCATCAAATTTTAAATGAAGTCCTTTTAAATATAATAATTTGGAAATTTATTAATTTACATCGATCAGTAAATAAGCTCTGTATGTTGAAATCATCTCCGATGTGGTTATCCCTCTAGACTGCTCGTTCAAGAATTGTTCCAGGTGGCTTCTCACCATCAGGAACTGCACGCCTCTACTCAGATTTCTTAGCTGCTAATGCACGGTACTTCCATGCTCCCATACCTCTGCTACTGGTCCATCAACATACTTGACTTTTACCAGTGTACACCAAGCGCCTCCAACCATATGTAGTAGAAGGACTACTTAATTTTCTTCCAGCAATTGCAATATTACCGTTGCATCAACTTGTACATCTTAATTGTAATAAAAAGAATTTAAACTCACTTATACACATTTACCATTACACGAAGCTTGGTTGAAGATCAACAAGGAAAAGAGAGCCCTTACTGCCTCACCGTTGTTTACATAACCTCCGAATTCCACCCCTGAATTGTTACACGCCATACTCCAAGCACACTTTTCTCGATAAACTTCTCAACCGTTCACTGATTCCACGATTTCCTCCACTCCACAACAACTAACAGTCGTCTAATTCCAAAACTAGTCATTATCCTTGATTTTATCTCCATAAATTTTGCAACCGTCTCAAAAATTCGAGAATTCCACTTGCAAAACAAGCATTTTAGTTCGAACTCATTAAAAAATCTAACGGCTGTCACTGTACAAAATCGTCCGGCAACTAACTTCCGCCGAAGCACCAAAACACGCCTCTTTCATACACGCACATTCGATCGCCTCATTCTAATTTGCTTTCAAACACTGTTCCTTCTCTTGTATCTTTCCCCAGTTTTCAACGTTCGCTATTGATTCTTGTGTATCCTTGTCTTATTTGTGTATTATGTTACCTTACCTTTATCCCCGCTTATTTACTTGTCTTATCCCAACCAACCAGTCTACATTATTGTCTTTCTTGCTCTTATACATGCAGTATAATCGTTCGACTCTGTCTGTAGCCTCTACAATATTTTCAATTACCCTCTTTAACAAACATCTTATTCAAACACATAGCATATTCCTCGCACATAATTATCTTTAAAAATCTTTTTGTCTTACAGAAGTTTCAAAGTCAACGACAACTAACCATATGATATTTTTTGTTCTTTGCTATCTTATTAAAAACAGTCTTTTCCTTTATGTTATCGATCCATTTTTATACTTGTAGCGTTCAGGTCTTATTTACCCTAAACCAGCTGTTTGTTTCCAAACTATCTTTTACTACAAATCCTAACGTCTGTTGACAAGCTTTTAAATTCAATACCAAGAACGTGTTTACCAAACTAAACTTTTACTGGAAATCTTGTTTTTAAAAGGCTCCCTAATCGTTAACGTGTTTCTTGACTACACTTTCATATTTACAATGCTAAAACCTTTGAAAATATCAATGTTCCAGCTTTATATTACCTTACACTACGTTATGCTCACTAACAAAATAATTACGCTTTGAATCTTTGTTACATAAAAATGTACCATCTTTAATTATCGATTTTTATGCTACTACTGAAAAGCTCTACTATCTATCTTTACATGATAATTTTATGTTTATACGCACGGTCTTGTGCTTCTTATCTCTTAATAACCGTGATTACTCTCTACCCTAATACTAACATGAAGTAAAATTAATCGCAAAGCCTATCTTAACTAATAAATACCTATTTTCTAGCTTTAAAATGTTCTAAATAATTTCTGAACTGCTGTATACATGGTGTACCCTATTAAAATGTCTTACTGACCTATCTCCCGCCATTTCTAACCTAAAAATCCACAGTATAATCCCCTATTTGAATACAAACAACACCTACGAAGGCGGTTTATTTGAATTCAAATATGAAGGATCTAGATGCCCATTTCTTCTAATACTTATCCCTATTCTTAAGATCTATACCTATCTTCTAAATATTTACACCCAATTATTATAATCTCTAAGTCTACTATCCCTAAATTATTTATTCACTATTTGAATCTCGATCTATTTTTCATTTTAAACATGATCCTCCTCACATGGTTTTTCACCTTGATTCTTCTTGTTTCATCTACTATTCCATATACCCTACTCTTTTCATAAAATATCACATCCTCCTTAACTTTCTCCAACATTATATCTTTTTTTGACAAACCAATTGGTACTATTTCCGAATCATAAAATTTTTCCTCTGTAGAAAACCTTGTATACCTACTAGAATCTCCACATATTTGCCTTAACCAGAACGTCTTATTTAGCTTTAAATTATCAAACTCTAACTCGCCACTTAAATTTTTTAAAAATATGCCATCCCTTAACACTTGCTTGACTTTCTGTTGTACCAGCCTCTATATGATGCAGATATTAGATAACTTTTTGTATTAAATACGTCCGACTTTTCTACTCCCAGAATATGTTTGTAATTTAACGCTGTGCTTGCCTGTACACTTACTACTCCAGAATGTTTATTTAAATAAGCTTGAACCTCTTCTACCTCTTCCTCTGGACCTTTACGTGTGTCGATTCCTATAACCTCTACTTCTTCCAACTCTATTATATTTATATTCAAACCCACGTCATCTTCAGTGACATCATAACACTTTCCCCAGGGCAATACCATGTCTTTAATTTTCACTATCCTCCTTTCCATAAGAATAATTAATCCCACCTTCATCATATAATCGACACCTAAAACATTATTAAACTTCAATCCAGGCACGATAACGAACTCCTGTACACAGCTTAATGTTCCTATTTCTATATTCAACACCACAACGCTATTCACCACAGCAAACCTCTTTTTATTTGGAGCTACCAAATGACTTCTCTTGATTGGCATAATCCTATCGCAAACTTTTTCCTTAATTTTGTTGACGAATTCCTCCGATACTAAACTCGCCTCTGCTCCTGAATCAAGTAACGCTCCCAAATTATAATTAAAAGTTTTTACTTCCACTACACTGGCAAACAAATCTTTTCTACTGCTTCAAGTTCTATCTCTTCCTCAATTTTTAAAAATTCTCCTGTATTTATACACTTCAATTTCTAGTGGTTTGTCCTTTTCTAAAATCCTGCCTGCTTCTATTCTCATTGCTGGGCCCTGGTTGTCCCTCGACTACCTCAGCATACAGTTTTCTTTATGAATTTTTGGAAGCCCATAATATTTGCCAGGTATGGAATTGGTATTGGATAATTGCTTTTTGGGAATCTGTAATCAAATGTTTGGAATGTAACATCTTGATGTGGTCATTACATTTTTCTGAATCATAAAAGTGGGATCTTTTTGAAGTTGTTGATATGTGTGATCATCTTTTAGTAATTGTACAGATTTGTTAACGTAATCATTTTTATTTAAAATTACAGTGATAGCTCCTTTATCAGCTTTTGTAATAATAATATCAGAATTTTCTTTAAGAAACTTTTTTACTTTGATGTATAATTTTGATTCTAAATTGTGATTAATTTTATTTTTTGGATTACTAACAAAATTTGTAATACAATTTGTGGCCTTAGCACTTAAATTATTCTTTTCTTCTTGTAAAAGTTCATTGTTGTCTAGAATGTTTTCGATATTAGCTAATAATTTTCCCATGTTAATATCATTGACGTTAATATTTAAACTGAACTTGGGTCCTAATGATAAAAAGTTATTTATGTCATTAGGTATTGCTTTATCACTTAAATTAACTATCCATTTACTATTATCATGGAAAAAATTTTTACATTCGGTATTGGTATTATTTAGTGATTGAAACTTTATTGATAGAATCTGTTTTTGTTTTTCAAATAACTTTTTATATGATAAAACTTGTCTTCATTCAAATTCTAAAAATATGTCAGGTGTCAAAGATTCTTGAAGAGAATTTTTCAAAGAGGTTAATTTTGTCTTCCAAAAAGCTATATTGGAATGTGTAATTTCTATTTCAAAATTTAGCATAGTAATATTAGACCTGGTTATAAATTTAGTGATCCTTTTGTTGAAATGATGGTTTGTGTGAGTTAATAAATCTCTATTTGTTGGTTCTATCAGTTATGTGACGGGAAAATGGTTTGTTGTCTGCATCTTAGTAGAAAGCTTCTCCTAGTATTTAATTTTGCCATTGTTCGTGTTATGTTACTCCATTCTTTAAGTGATTTCATAGTAGGTTTTCCATACTTAATATGTATTAGATTATAAAATCCCATCTTAGATATGTCTTCTTAATATGGACTGTTTAATATATAATGATCTTGATGAAAATTGTAATTATACTTGGGATATTGTAGTCCAAAAATAAACTAAATAGTGTTTTGCATATATTCTATTAATTATCTGACGTTTTGGCAAGGGTTGTTGCCTTTTTCAAAGATACTACAAAATTAATATAGTATTGAATGGATATACCAAAATTATGACATAAGTACTTACTTAATTACTAATTCATAAATATTAAAAAGTTATCTCACACATGTGGATTGATGTTGGTTAACAGATATACAAAATTATATAAAATAAATTTTGAATTATATGTCTTATTGATATAATTCTCAAGTTTGAAAAGTTTGACAGGAATTCTTGATTTTAATTTTTACATGGGTGACGTAAATCTTAACTGTGTTATTGAACTATTGCTTTTTTTGTGTAATTCTATATAAATTAGAGTATATTGTTCTGCTCCACCAGATAAAATACAATATATTTTAGACCATTTCAATAATTTCAATGAACACATAAAATTCACATATGAACTTGAAAAAGAAAGAAAAATTCCTTTTTTAGATACTTTCGTCATCCGAGATCCATCCAACAAACTGCTATTTGATTACTATAAAAAACCTTCTAACTCAGGTACATACATTAATTACTATTCCAGTCATTCATTTCACCACAAAATAAATACAGCTTTAACACTTAAACACAGAATAGAAATAATCTCTGAACCACAATTTAAAAAAACTAATCTAAAAACTTTAGAATTCACACTCTGTAATAATGGTTATCCCAAACAATTAGTAAAGAAATTATTATACACAAACATCCATTTTAACAGTACTGAAACTACACCCAATACCATTTTATAAAAAAAATTACCTTTTATACAAACATTAACTCCTTTATTAGCAAGAATTTTAAAACAACAAAACCTAACTATAGGATTTAGTTATGGAAAATCTGTAAGAAACCTTTTTACAAAACTCAAAGACAAACCTAACAAATTATTAAGCAGCAATATTATTTATAAAATAACTTGTTCATGTAATCAGACTTATGTAGGTAACACCACCCAGTGGTTAAAAAATAGACTTACACGACATAAGTCAGATATAAAATTAGGAAAAAAGAATTGTGCTTTCTCTCAACATATTAATATAACTCAACACATTCCAAATTATGAAAAAACTTAAATTTTGGATTATGAAAACAATTACAAAATGAGAATTTTTTTGGAAGCTTATTATATACAAAAAGAGGTTAATTCGATAAACTTTAGACAGGACACTCAAAATCTACATCCAATATACTCTAACTTATATACAATTACACAAAAAAAGCAATAGTTCAATAACACAGTTAAGATTTACGTCACCCATGTAAAAATTAAAATCAAGAATTCCTGTCAAACTTGACAATTATATCAATAAGACATATAATTTAAAATTTATTTTATATAATTTTTGTATATCTGTTAACCAACATCAATCCTCATGTGTGAGATAACTTTTTTAATATTTATGCATTAGTAATTAAGTAAGTACCTATGTCAAAATTTTAGTATATCCATTCAATACTATATTAATTTTGTAGTATCTTTGAAAAAGGAACAACCCTTGCCGAAACGTCAGATAATTAATAGAATATATACAAAACACTATTTAGTTTATTTTTGGACTACAATATCCCAAGTATAATTACAATTTTCATCAAGATCATTATATATTAAACAGTCCATATTAAGAATATATATACACACACACACATATATATATATGTATATATATATATATATAGCTATGATAATAGAGTTATTTAGGGGTATATAGGGTCACAAGGGTTGTACACTCCATGTGAACGACACTAAAGTCTAGAAAATTAAGCATTTTTTCATAAAGAGTACGCAATTCGCCAATTATACAAAAAGCAAATATCAAACACACTGTATAAAATTCACAACCAACTTTAAGCAATGAAAGGAAGCTCATTCTTCAATAATTCAATCACATTTAGTAAGATAAATAACTTTGTATGCAATCTAATTCATTTTCAAAAATAGCGATGCATTCATAAACTTTAAATAAATATGCATCAGGAACATCGAAAGTCAAACATGAAATGAATTTTTAAATTGACGCATTAATAAACATGAATGATCACAATAAACAAATCTTTCAAAACAAACATGTTTTATAAACGCAGGAAGTAAATAAACTCATTTATTTTACATAATTATAAAATTTGCCTGCGTGATCTTCAATATAAAATCAACGCATAAACCCAACAGATTATGAAATAAAAAATAAGGAACCATACGTTTGACTACGTGCAATTTCTAGTAATAAATTCCTATACAAATAAGAGAACGTGACTTGAAGAGGTACATAGTATCATGGTCAACAAAATCCACAATACAAAATTTGATGTCTACGTGATCCCAAGATGCATTTTAACAAGTTATCGCATAAGTAATATCATCTAAAACCCAATGGATGGACGTTAACCTAAATGTAACGCCTATACAATGACGGAATAACAAGATAAACTTGGTAAACCACTTATGACAAGTGGATTGGTGTACCTTTAAATAGCGCACGAGCTGATAAAGTGTCAGTTTTTCTACAACCAAGACACGCCCTGTACATGTCTGAACCAAGATAACACGCGAAGTTAAACTATCAAATTAAATAATAGTATTTAAGTGAAAGTTGGTGATTGAAAATTTTAATAATAGTACAAGTGCAAATATACGACGGAAATTCGCCGTTGACATTTAAAACGGCACTAAGTACTGCAGTAATTATTGAACTAATTATTGAACTAAACTAAGAATTGAACCAGGAATTCAACTAAGTAAACAATTAAGTGTTAAACTGGGCGTTTAACCAAGCTGGACTTTGCGATTCAATAAACAACTACCAAACAAAATCATCAAGAAAATCTAACTGAAAACAATCCAAGGGTACCGGTCAACAGCACGTAGTGACAGTTCTGAAAATTGGGGTGCATGCAGAGACTCGCAGTCATAACCAGGAGTTCGACAGGGAAAAACAACAGGTCAGAGAAAAAATTCATTAATAGAATAAGGCATTAATTTCTTTTTGAACATTTAAATTTTGCATGAACTGAGATATTTACGTAAAGGGTCATCTAAAATTTTTGGTTGATAAGTAGAAATTATGTAAAAGGGAAAGAAGATCACTGAATGTTCAACAGACTTCCAGTAGTATATAGTTATTTTTGCTGACTTTAAACTGATTTAAGGGAGTCATAATTTGGGGACAAACTGATTTATATTGTTACTTTGATTCAGGGGTTTTCTGAAATAGTGAATAATATTATAAAGGTTGTGGAGCTACAAATTGTACATATTTTGGTTATTATATAAATTTTGGTTAATTTTGTTTACCTCATTCAGGTGGGAAGTGTTAGAGAAAAAGGGGGCAAAAACTTCTCTGTTATCGTATCATCGTGCACTCTGTGTGGGGTTGAACTGAGCTAGTCGAGGCATATAAAACGAATTGAGTGAAATTTAAAATTTATCCTAGGTTGTTTAGAGACGCAGCGGTGGCGAGCAGCAGGTAACTGAATGTTAAATACATCGGAGTATGACGATATCATAAACATATATATCTTGAACTTTGCATAATACTTTTATTTCGATTAGGTCCTTCTGAAAAGTCTCCCTAAAATTTGTATTGTCACAAATGATCTACACCTACTCTGGAAATCAAGTCCTATCACCTAGACTTGCATTACATATCACCCTATAATAATACCCTCTGAAAATGCTTTCCAATTTGGATGCCAAACTCTCCAGCTTTTTGCTCAGCTTTCTCGGGGATATTCGTCATGGCTGCTTACTTGCTCTCTAAAAATATTACCCTAATATTTGAAAAATAAATAAAATTTGATTGCCAAAAGTACATCACACTTTATTGGAACATTAATTGGCAATTCAAAAATTAGTCTTACATTCTTCATACACCTTGGATCTTTAACAAATATCATCAAATTTTAAATGAAGTCCTTTTAAATATAATAATTTGGAAATTTATTAATTTACATCGATCAGTAAATAAGCTCTGTATGTTGAAATCATCTCCGATGTGGTTATCCCTCTAGACTGCTCGTTCAAGAATTGTTCCAGGTGGCTTCTCACCATCAGGAACTGCACGCCTCTACTCAGATTTCTTAGCTGCTAATGCACGGTACTTCCATGCTCCCATACCTCTGCTACTGGTCCATCAACATACTTGACTTTTACCAGTGTACACCAAGCGCCTCCAACCATATGTAGTAGAAGGACTACTTAATTTTCTTCCAGCAATTGCAATATTACCGTTGCATCAACTTGTACATCTTAATTGTAATAAAAAGAATTTAAACTCACTTATACACATTTACCATTACACGAAGCTTGGTTGAAGATCAACAAGGAAAAGAGAGCCCTTACTGCCTCACCGTTGTTTACATAACCTCCGAATTCCACCCCTGAATTGTTACACGCCATACTCCAAGCACACTTTTCTCGATAAACTTCTCAACCGTTCACTGATTCCACGATTTCCTCCACTCCACAACAACTAACAGTCGTCTAATTCCAAAACTAGTCATTATCCTTGATTTTATCTCCATAAATTTTGCAACCGTCTCAAAAATTCGAGAATTCCACTTGCAAAACAAGCATTTTAGTTCGAACTCATTAAAAAATCTAACGGCTGTCACTGTACAAAATCGTCCGGCAACTAACTTCCGCCGAAGCACCAAAACACGCCTCTTTCATACACGCACATTCGATCGCCTCATTCTAATTTGCTTTCAAACACTGTTCCTTCTCTTGTATCTTTCCCCAGTTTTCAACGTTCGCTATTGATTCTTGTGTATCCTTGTCTTATTTGTGTATTATGTTACCTTACCTTTATCCCGCTTATTTACTTGTCTTATCCCAACCAACCAGTCTACATTATTGTCTTTCTTGCTCTTATACATGCAGTATAATCGTTCGACTCTGTCTGTAGCCTCTACAATATTTTCAATTACCCTCTTTAACAAACATCTTATTCAAACACATAGCATATTCCTCGCACATAATTATCTTTAAAAATCTTTTTGTCTTACAGAAGTTTCAAAGTCAACGACAACTAACCATATGATATTTTTGTTCTTTGCTATCTTATTAAAAACAGTCTTTTCCTTTATGTTATCGATCCATTTTTATACTTGTAGCGTTCAGGTCTTATTTACCCTAAACCAGCTGTTTGTTTCCAAACTATCTTTTACTACAAATCCTAACGTCTGTTGACAAGCTTTTAAATTCAATACCAAGAACGTGTTTACCAAACTAAACTTTACTGGAAATCTTGTTTTAAAAGGCTCCTAATCGTTAACGTGTTTCTTGACTACACTTTCATATTTACAATGCTAAAACCTTTGAAAATATCAATGTTCCAGCTTTATATTACCTTACACTACGTTATGCACACTAACAAAATAATTACGCTTTGAATCTTTGTTACATAAAAATGCACCCTCTTTAATTATCGATTTTTATGCTACTACCGAAAAGCTCTACTATCTATCTTTACATGATAATTATATGTTTATATGCACGAACGTGTGCTTCTTATCTCTTAATAACAGTGATTACTTTCTACCCTAATACTAACATGAAATAAAATTAATCGCAAAGCCTATCTTAACTAATAAATACCTACGTTCTAGCTATAAAATGTTCTAAATAATTTCTGAACTGCTGTATACATGGTGTACCCTATTAAAATGTCTTACTGACCTATCTCCCGCCATTTCTAACCTAAAAATCCACAGTATAATCCCCTATTTGAATACAAACAACACCTACGAAGTCGGTTTATTTGAATTCAAATATGAAGGATCTAGATGCCCATTTCTTCTAATACTTATCCCTATTCTTAAGATCTATACCTATCTTCTAAATATTTACACCCAATTATTATAATCTCTAAGTCTACTATCCCTAAATTATTTATTCACTATTTGAATCTCGATCTATTTTTCATTTTAAACATGATCCTCCTCACATGGTTTTTCACCTTGATTCTTCTTGTTTCATCTACTATTCCATATACCCTACTCTTTTCATAAAATATCACATCCTCCTTAACTTTCTCCAACATTATATCTTTTTGACAAACCAATTGGTACTATTTCCGAATCATAAAATTTTTCCTCTGTAGAAAACCTTGTATACCTACTAGAATCTCCACATATTTGCCTTAACCAGAACGTCTTATTTAGCTTTAAATTATCAAACTCTAACTCGCCACTTAAATTTTTTAAAAATATGCCATCCCTTAACACTTGCTTGACTTTCTGTTGTACCAGCCTCTATATGATGCAGATATTAGATAACTTTTTGTATTAAATACGTCCGACTTTTCTACTCCCAGAATATGTTTGTAATTTAACGCTGTGCTTGCCTGTACACTTACTACTCCAGAATGTTTATTTAAATAAGCTTGAACCTCTTCTACCTCTTCCTCTGGACCTTTACGTGTGTCGATTCCTATAACCTCTACTTCTTCCAACTCTATTATATTTATATTCAAACCCACGTCATCTTCAGTGACATCATAACACTTTCCCCAGGGCAATACCATGTCTTTAATTTTCACTATCCTCCTTTCCATAAGAATAATTAATCCCACCTTCATCATATAATCGACACCTAAAACATTATTAAACTTCAATCCAGGCACGATAACGAACTCCTGTACACAGCTTAATGTTCCTATTTCTATATTCAACACCACAACGCTATTCACCACAGCAAACCTCTTTTTATTTGGAGCTACCAAATGACTTCTCTTGATTGGCATAATCCTATCGCAAACTTTTTCCTTAATTTTGTTGACGAATTCCTCCGATACTAAACTCGCCTCTGCTCCTGAATCAAGTAACGCTCCCAAATTATAATTAAAAGTTTTTACTTCCACTACACTGGCAAACAAATCTTTTCTACTGCTTCAAGTTCTATCTCTTCCTCAATTTTTAAAAATTCTCCTGTATTTATACACTTCAATTTCTAGTGGTTTGTCCTTTTCTAAAAATCCTGCCTGCTTCTATTCTCATTGCTGGGCCCTGGTTGTCCCTCGACTACCTCAGCATAAGTTCATCGCGTAGCTTCTGAGTTTTCTCTTCTTTCAGTGTCTCTAACACTTGGAGTCGCCTGTGTCCTACTCATCTCCAGTGAGCTGTTCTATCTCTGCACTCCCGGTCTCTCTAACTAAGTTCACGTTTCTTTCCCTAGCATCCCTAGGTCTACCTGTTACAGGTAAACATGTCCCGGGTTCGAATCCCGACACGGTCCGCTTGAAAAATGTTAGGCGAGCATTTTTCACAAAAATACACCCTCGTTCGGATGAGAGGTAAAATGGAGGTCCCGTGTGTGAGTGTTGTCACGCACGTTAAAGATCCCTACCTTGCTTGGAACAGCAAGGGTTCGGCAAAATTCAAAATTTTCCAGGTAACAAAAACTCGCTTCCTGGCCAGTGTAGTACCTTCGGGTGGAGCATTGGAAAAAAAAAAATCACATGTTACAGGTAAACATACTTTAGTTTCAAGCGTGGTTATACAGATGGCATATATTGCACATATTTTTCAATATTATATCGACTCATAAATAACACAACGAAACGACTTACCTTTAATCATGTAGGTAGTTTAAAGTAGGCCTAAAATACTAGATTATTGTATAATGCGAAAAGTTTGTCTAAATGTATGTTCAGGTCCTATGGTTTATTGGTTTGATTCAGCAAATGCAGTGCAGCTTGTTGCTAACCTACAACATGGAAAATCGGAACACAGATAACATATTTAGAGAGGAAACGGTAAGGGTATCACAAGTAGCTACACTACATTGCCACACTGGCTGTCACGTCATGTGTTCATTAAAATAGCCCAACGTAATCTGCTCGATCATGGCGTCCATTCACCAACTTGTTAAAACCTCTACTCCATCGTCATTCTCAGTGGTTGAGGTGTTATGTAGTATAAATTTATCTGCTTAACTACTATAGAGTGGCTTTGAAACAAGTATATTAACCATCTTTTTTTTTGTTTCTTCTTTTATAAATATATTAATGTGCCTCTGTTGCAGCTTGTAATATTTTGTGAATGTACTCTTAAGCTTACTGGCATGTAGTATAAATTCTAACGAATAAACTGATATGTTTTGTGTTTGTATTACTTTTCATTACATTCAAAAATATTTTTGCAGCGGATTGTGTCTTAAATGTCAACACAAATTACAGAAATTTAACTTGGAGGAACAAGATTTTGAGAAGCTTAAGCAAGCTATTTTTGAAAAGATTATAATAGGAAAAAATGTATTTTATAAAACAACACCGACTGAAGTTGAAAGGTTTATAAACTTTGTAAAAAATATGAAAAAGTATGATGTAGTTGTAGATGGATTAAATGTTGCTTATTCAGTTGGAACTAAGCAATCTGGAAACATTTTATCTAAGTTGGTGAGTATTATTAATTAATATGTTGCAAGATCCATAATATAGTCGGGATCACGAAAGAAGACCATGACATGACTATTACTTGAATCTAGAGTACCAATTTCTTTACGAGTATAATAGAGTAGTGAGTAATTAATGCGCCTTACCTCAATAATATTAATATGTAATTGCTTTGTACTGCATTAAAATAACAAAAGCGTGGTATTATACGTCGGAACTTATTTCGTATATACCGACGTTTAGAACAAAACTTCAGTTATATGCATGCTATGTATTTTGATTATTGTAATTTTATAAGTGACTAATTAAATAAAAGTGCGATATTTATGAGCACTAAATTCTACAATATTCGAAATGAGTTTGGATATAAAATTGAATTGGTAATGTTCCTTTTTTCTATGAAATTTCTCAATAAATGTAAGTGAATGGTTGTTTGACTTCAGACGCTTATATTGATTCAGTTGAATACAAATGATCACATGATGCTTCTTTCCTGATCCCAGGTATGTGTGAGTTAATACCTACTTAGATTAAGTTTACAAGATAATATGATACAGGTAATGATTTTTGTTATGTATATATTAGTAGATTATAGTAGATAGAATGTCATATCCATAATTACATTAGGAAGCTATTTATGGTATCACAGTGTTTTCTTAAGTTATTATTTGACTATTTACATATATTTTATCATTTCAAGACTTTTGCTTATCCACATATGAACTAAATTAATATTTCTCAGGAATTAACATAATTTAATAGTTTAAAACATTTTTATGCTAAAATTATTCCAAAAATGTATCAGATATTTACAGAATGTCAGTTCAATAAGGCAATAAAAACAGGGCCACGCCTTCCTAGTGGCAAGTGTGGTCACTGAACACAGGCGGCATATCAGAAAGGCGATAATATTTGTTAAGTGGAGTGGTGGAGAAGGTGGATTTTAATAAAAGTATATGTCTGTTATAAGTGGAACTGTTTTCATTGTTGTAAATACAACAAAAGTAACAGAAAAAAAATAACTAGTGCATATGTGTTGTGCAAATTGCGATTATAACTTCCTTGTTTAAACGTTATAAGGTACTGTAAAGAAGCCGCCAGATTGTGGCTTAGTTATTTTTAGCATATCACATCAGCTCGCCTAGAAATCTTAACCGCTTTCAACCAATATAGGCGCAGCTATCAGATACCACTGTTGATAATTCCGCCTGTATCTTAACTGTCGGTTGACTTCCAGTTTCCAGATCTTTCTAGAAGCTACTGTAAGTTATATAAAGACGCACGTTACTGGTGAAAAGGGAAGTCGGTTTCGATAGTAAGTCGCGTGTACATCGAAAATAAATATTAAAAAAAATTTTAGTTGTTACTTGTTGGTCGATATAAATTACTTATAGTGAAATATAAATTGTAGAAATTCAGTGTAGTATTATTATAAGTGAAAATATCAATTACGTTGAACAAATTAAGATCTTGTGAAATTGAAGTTATGCAGACGTTACAGTACTGAGATGGACTATTCCAGCTTATAAAAAAATGATGAAGTGTAAAAGACTTTAATACAAAAAGAAGAGGGGGGGACAAAGAACAAGAAAATATACTTGGTACGGGCGGCACAATACATATTGAACACAGGTGGCTTAAGCTCACAGCATGGCCCTGAATAAAAAATGATATTTTCACTGTTATTGAATATAAACAAATGCTTAAATTTCACTTTTGGAATGTTTTACACGTCGATTGCGTACACTTATTTTTATCCAATATAATAATTAATCATTTTGTGTATATTAATTTGTGCAACCGCTTGTCAAAGATACTACAAAGCAATAATATTATTATGGTAATCAAATAATTTAAAACTTACTAAAATGAGGTTACATATACATTGAAAGCTTTTATCAATTAATTTCAGCCAGAGAATATATTAACCATAATCTAGTATTTCAAATTCGTGACTTTAAAAATTAATCCTTGTTTTTTATTTCATATTCCACAAGTAGGTGTAAAACAAGTTATTCTTGGAGAAAATTGTAAATCAACTTGCTATTGTAATATTTATTAGATATTTCAATAAAATGTTTTGATTTAACGCAATCCTAATTTTCAGTTTATGACCTCTAAATAAATTTGTTTCAACTTAAAGAAACCATTTAACAACATACAAGTAAAAACTTTAACTTCTCAATTTCTATGGTCCAATAAATTATTTCGGATTTACCATTCTGGAATTGTATTTTATTTTAGAATGCCACATTTTCATATTACACACTTAATACTTACAAATAAATATTGGTTACCAAAGAAAAAATTCGTTCACTGTGTGCATGTAAATAAATCAGTTTTTATACCATCAATTAAATTATAAAAAAAGCAACAATAATACTTGCAATGGCTATGCAATCGATGAATTTTAAAGCAAATTGGTACACGGTTCAGCTTTATAAAGATGATTGGTCCACACATACGTAGAAAAATTTGTTAAATTCTTGGTTTCTAAACGGATTTGCAAATGCACCCTGTGCTTATATATTATCTTTGCTTTATTCTAGTTTATTTGTTCTCCAAGATAGGTTTTGTTTTTATTACTGTTATTGCTATCACAGCTTACTGCTTTGAATTAAATTTTTTAAATTTATATTAAAACGCTACCTCATGCGTACAGGTGGGCTAATAAGAGTAACAGAAAAATTTGAATCAAACGTTTTTGTTTAAATTAGTCCCTAAAACATTTATTTTTAATATTTACAGAAAGAACATTGTTTATTATGGGTATATATGGAAGTAACTAAAAGATAGGCTGTTACAAAGAGTTTGTTGCGGATAAAATGAACGTTACGGTGTAAATTTAGATTTACCATGAAGGGGCAGTAATACCCATAGCAATTCAAGGGTGCTCGGACTATCTACAGTGGTTCAGGAATGGATTCCTATGGGAAAAAATAATAGACATATTAAAAATATACATTAGAAATGGCTGAAATACAAAACTACGTTACAATAACCACTTACCTTGAAAAGCTTGTTCTATT
The DNA here is from genome assembly GCA_036346225.1 of Platerodrilus igneus. Lineage (NCBI taxonomy): Eukaryota > Metazoa > Arthropoda > Insecta > Coleoptera > Lycidae > Platerodrilus > Platerodrilus igneus. The sequence goes on from JARFIW010001066.1 coordinate 3,861,362, forward strand.
ATCATAATTAGGGGTCGCTAAATTGTCTTGTCCAAGCAATAATCTCTTCGATATTTTCCCTACTTGTAAGACAGTTATTCCGCACAGGTCTCTTTTGCTTTTGGTTTCCTAAATTTATCAGATTGTACTTTACTTTGTTCTACAACACCTTAAAAAAACTCAATAAAATTGTGATCAAATTAAAGAAAATGGTAAAATAAAGGGACCTCCCTCACAATTGGACGTCTTCACTGGGGTGGCTGGATATCCTTTTACAAATTTGGCTATTTTTACCTTGTTCGTCAATAAGTGCAAATGAAATTTAACCTAACGTTACCCTCTATTGATTGACATTAAATAATTACCATTAGAATACAAATACTTCCCTTAAAAAGGAAAAACTTATTTCCTAACATCAAACTGTCTAGATATTACTTAAAAAGAAAACATTAAAAGAAAAATTAATACTACTATTATCAAACCAATTTTCCTAGTTAGTTATAGGAATATTGGTAGTTACATTCTGAATCCCATTTCTGGAAATGTCAACTTAGCAATAAACAAAAACATCGGTTAATATAGCTTTTCCTGTGTGGATTCCATAGTCCCTTAAAAATATCAACTCCTTCACTTATTAACTGACACTACACCACATATAAAACCTACCATAAAAGTTAGCAAGCACATCCCAATGAATAATTTAAAAATATTCTAATTTTAATTTCCTAGACCAGCATCTTTAAACTAAATAAGCTCGCTAGGCACATTTACCCATCATTATTCAAACAGTCATAAGCCAATTTTCTGTGAATGAACAGATACCATCTATAGGGGTCCACTAATTAATGCTACACCACAAAACTAATTTCTTGGACAAAAATATTGAGATTTGGCCAAACTTACATCAGTTCAAAAGTTGATAATAACCCAGATGCAAGGTGTCTAAGTTTTAATTTGAATTTCATTTTTTCTTAATATTTCATTAATAGGGCGACATAATGACACAAAATTAGGTATTTGGGGGTTTTCTGAGGAGAAATTCAAATTCATTCTTAGTTTTCGATACCACCTGTAGAGGGCGCCACTTACGGTACATTAAATCTCTTTAAAATTACCTAACTTTTTGTGCCATGGTGTATTACCCTAAATATTAAAAATTATGTAATTTCCATCTTTTTCACGTAAAAAAGATATATCTTGTAAATGTTTTTTTGCGTGACTGTTTTCTAGATATCTCCATATCAAATATTTAGTTATACCATTTTAAATTTTCGAAAATAATTTTATTTTTTAAATAAGCTGTGACTAAATCAGATGCAATACAAACGCTACACATGTAGTTAATGTCAAACTTTGAGGGTTGTAGTACCCCGCATGTACCCACCCAATTAATTAGAAATGTTAAAATAGGAAACTAGTAAAATTATATAGCCTCATTTGTAGAAATAGTATTTAAAGTTAAATTTATGATAAGTTCATTCAGGTCTTCAATCTATGCGCTATTTCCAATGGAGCAAATAGCATATTATAACATAAGGCCAGCAAAATAGCTTATAATTTCGAAATAGACAGGCACAGCAAAATGACAATAAAGTCAAAGTCCAAGCAGAACCCATTAGGTAGCTGCTGGTCACCAGCCGGAAGTATGCTAAGTTAACAATAAGGACATAGTCACTGCAAGGAAGCAAAAGAAAAAAAATAGCGGCAGTTCCACTCCAGATTTCAACGGGTGAGGCCACTATGTGAAAAGTAATGATTTGACCAAAGGGGGAAATTAGTATTAGTGAAAGTTACAGTGACTGAGTTTATTAAGGGTAAGTTTTATGCCTGATGTAATTTGTACCAGTACTAACCATAAGTAATAGAGAATGTATCCACAGGATAACAGTATTTGTAAGTTGTCTATCTAATGCCTAAATTTCTAAAGATGTAAATATAATAAATAAATTTTATATTTAGTAGTCAAATATACCAAATAATATGATCAGAGTTTTAATTAAGTAATAATCTAGGACCCCAGTACGGATAAGGCAAATGATAGCACCTCCCCTTTTCTAGCCAGAGATATGGACAGCAATGTCTCCCCTAGTTAAAAACACATCAAAGACAAACAAAAAAACCAAAAGAAAACCGCTTGACCAACCCTCGAATAAGATAACATAAACCGATCAACCGATTCTTCAGGCAGATGTTTTATTATTATTATTGAACCAACATGATTGCTACATTGACACAACACTCCCGATCGCTACAGGATGTTTGTTGCCATTTTGCAGGTTTTACATAGTTTTTGAAAGATTTTTTCATAAGTACGAAATGCCCAGGCAGAACGAGTTTTCTACCGAAGAGGTGCAGAATATGGTATGTGTGTACACGCAGGAAAAATTTAATGGACGAAGGGCCCATTGAAGATATTTGGAAATGCATCCACAACAGATACAGCCAGATTTTAAGATTTTTAAGAATCTCTACTGCGAGAAACGGTCTCTTTTCATCGCAAACGAGATTCTGCAGGATGCCGTAAGACTATAACTACTGATCAGGACGAAGAAATTCTGATCTGCTTAGCTGAAGATGCTGAATTAAGCACAACACATGGCTACAAGAACTGGTGTAGACAAGTCCGCCGTTTGCAAAATTCTTCGTGAAGTGAGACTGTATTCATTCCATGCCGTTGTGTCGTTCTATTGATGAAATGTTAAGAAAAAACGAAATTCATCAAAATAGTTTGGACACTCTGTATCTTTGTTATTATCAATTTTTGAACCGAGATAAATTTGGTCAAATCTCAATATTTTTACCCAAGGAATCTAGTTTTGTTGTGTACCATTTATTAGCGGACACCCTGTATAATTGGTATCACAATTTGACACATTTCTACAACATTTAAAAAGTTTTATTTACTTACAGTTATTTTACAGCTACTGAATAAGGACGTCCAGGAACAGCAATGGTTCACATTCCTACTGAGTCACCAACTCAAATAAAACGAAAAAAATATTTCCATTTCTGGATGGGTAAACATGCAAGTTTTGACCCTTACATTTATTTACAATACCATAATCACGTTATGAATTTGTATTCCACCGGCGCGACAGTAAAATATACGAACACGTGAAAGTGATTCCATTACCGTACTGCAAATCAAACAGCTAGGCCACCGACGCACACCGTCAACCCCGCATGACCTACCTCTTGTCATGGGTACATGACGTTTGTGTTTGAACTTTTCTATTTGTCAAGCTTAGTTATATTTTATTTTTCCTTCTACCAACATCATTTTCACAAAGTAATTATTTTGTCTATACTGAATTCAAGGCTATTGTATAACTGTATTTATAATTTATATTTCTATGGGAAATGCCTGCATAGCATCCTGTCACATTTACATTTATTTTTATTTATGGTTTTAAAATAAGTCATCGTCGTGGATTATTACGTTTACAATGTATTTAAAATAAGTAATGTTATTCCTTATTATCTAAATTACCTTTGTAGAAACAAAATTTTGAAATGCCATGCTTAATTAACGTTTATTGTTTGTAAAATCTTAATATACAGAGTGTGTCCATCTTCTTTGTATTCATTCGAAAGTAAATTTTTTCTTTCCTGTCTGGTTTTTATCTAAAGTAATGTGAATGCATTACAAGTTGTCTGAGGTAAGAAGATGCGCTAATCTGTATCGCGGCGAGTTTGTTGGCTTTGATTTAATTTAGACAGTGGATGTCTTCTTGAAACAAGATAGGAATCCACATGAAAGTGGTTGTTAGTCTTGTTGTACAGATCATAAATTTCATGACATCACTCCAACTTATATATTCTGTAGTTACAGGCCAAATGAATACATTAAAATATAAAAACATGAATAATATTCAGTGATGTAGTGTACACATTAAAATACGTTAAAATATAATATTTAATGAATTAAACAATGAATAACAAATTGTATTTTAAATGACATAAAGTACTAGCTAAATATATTTTTAGCAAACTGAAAAAAGATGTTTAATTGAGTTTACTACTGCATAAATTGAATTTATTTACTAATTTAGACTTTGATTTTAACTTTGCTCTCACTTAGAGAGATTTTAAATTTGGAATATAATTATTAGCTTGTGTCGAGATGAACAGTTGCTTTAATAAGAGCTAAACGAATCAATAGCCATTACTAGCCAACACATTCGCATCTATTTTGTTGCATTTGCTACCATTGTTATTGACTAATGTTAATTTATGATAGGGTTAACATGTTTTAAGGATGCTTACTTTTAAACGTTTATATTGCCTATTAAATATTGATGTTGGAAAAGAGTAATTTAGTAGTACTACAGATACTCTTACAACCTACAATTCAATTATAAGCAGCTTCCTTGCATGTGAGACGTATTTTAGTTTTGTAATTAAAATTATTTTTTAGGTAATTGCTGTTATTCGACATTTTATTGACCAAAATAAGAAAGTTTTGGTTTTGGGTAGAACTCATATGACTAAATGGTCTAATTGGAATCAAGTAACCAGTTATGCAGACACTTTCTTGATACAAAGTTTGTCACAAGATGACCCATATCTTTTATACTGTGCGTTAAATTGTGGTTTAAATACTATTATTGTTACTAGAGATTTGATGCGTGGCCATTTATTTAAGTTGAAGGATCCACATTTAAAAATTATGTTTAGTCATTGGCTAAATCAAAATCAATTTCAGGTACAATATGTTAACAATCAAGGAAAAGTATTTTTTAAAGTAAGAATAATATATAAATGTTTGTGTCACTAGTTTTTCTTTTTTAGCAACCTCTGCCTTTCCTAAAAACTACTCAGAAGAACAATAACTTTTGGCACGTTCCTTATAGTGAAGATAATGTAACTAAATGGCTATGTATACATAGTTAATGCATTAAATGTTACAAATTCTACTTTTTTTATTTCGATTTTTTAAGTTGTTTTTATAATTTTGGTTTTTAGGTTCAAATTGAATCATGTGGATTAACGGACTAATTTTTGCAGGTAAATGAGATTACTTGAAAGATTACATTACGTGATCTATTAAAAAAAAATTAAAAATTATCGAAAAGTGTGCAAAATCACTTATATTTTCAAATTGTATTTAAAAATTTGTGGGATTTTCAGTAATTGTCAATTAATTAAATTCCAAAAGTTGGAGCTACTTATAATTCTGACATCTCGCGATCGCAGTTCATGGATAAATATACAGCAATAAGCTTTTATATTCTTAAAATACGATTAGAAAAATAACCTATTGTGTCCTATAGTACAAACATATTCGTTCATAGACAGTTGGAACAGCTTTTACTATTATTGAAACTATAACAAGAATAACCTGACGCCTATCACACAAATACTTAAAAAATTAATGCACACTCTAACCTCAGAATAAAGTCTAAATTTAAATATGTGGTTTCTAAATAATAAGCGCTTGTAAGAATAACGTGTACATAAAGTCCTCTTATTTTGATTATTGCTGTTGCAAACCGTTTCTTGTAGTGCCATATCTTTCTGTTATATCTAAATGTGTGCACTCTCGCACGTTACGTAGATTGCGATTGCACTAATAACAAGATACGGAGTGTTTTTCTGGAGGACACCAGAAAACGGGGTTTGTAGAAGGTGGTTTGTTCTTACCGTCTTTCATTTTGATTCTTGTGTTTGCATTAATTACTAAAGAGATTGTGGTGAAGAAGTTCTAGTATTAATAATGCCTTTTGACCTCATCATCATTTTGTTTTCGACCTTACCTAAGGTCGATTTGATGCAGGTCTAACTTCTTTTCTATTCCGTGCTAATCTAAAAAGTTCTACATACCCTTCACAACCTAAATTTCTAATAATTTGACTAATATAGCTCGGTCTAGGTCTTCCTATACTCTTCTATCTTTTTCCTATCTACCTGGCTCTACACAGATATTAGCAACCTGTTGGTTGTTAAAGAACTCCATGTTTACATGATTGCCATTTATAAGGAAATTTATTATTTTTTTCTGCGACGGGAAAAAAATGTGACATTTAATATTTCTTGACAGGTAACAAAATGTCACTTTATATAAAATTACTTTTTTCCCCGGGAAAAAAATGAGTACTTTTTTCCCTGGTAAGTGCAAATAAGTAAGAACACGAAGATATTTAATTTTAGAATATTTTATTATGTATAAGTTACGTTTCCTTAATGTTAAAAGTACAGTTATTAAATGTACATTGCCTGAAAGACATGTTTTTTGAACAATTAGGAATGTCTGCTACAGTGGAATTTTCTTGATTTGAAATAATATTTTGTGCCACTGACACAACTGCCGTTGATGTACTTGTTCGCAAATTGGATTCTGTTTCAGCTGATGCACTGCCACACAAACTAAACAGTTTCTTAGCTATTTCTGTCTTGTGCACTATCGATTCATCAACATACCCTTCAGCGACCATTGATGACTTCCAACCACCATGTTTCTTTAGTGTCATCAAGTCTCCCCCAGATTCAACTAAAAGTGTAGCAGACGATCTTCGAAATGCATGACCTGTATATGACTTAGCATTTTTAAGTCGAAGAAAATTGGCTACTATTTCAGGTACCTTATAAAACTGATTTCTACCCACAACTTGATTGACGCATTTCATTGCGATATGCATAAAACAGGCGGCGATCCTTTGCTGCTGCTGGACGAAGTGCCATGTACATTCTGTAAAATTTAATATATTCTTCAGTAACTATAAATCTCCTATTTACATCATTCTTTGTTTGCTTAAGTTTCACAATTAATGACGTTCCCACGTCTTCAATATCATCTAATGTTACCTGGCTAATTTCACATATTCGACAGGCTCCTGCAATCCCAAATACAACAACAACCTTGACCAATAAATAAACTTCATCAGGAGCATTATTTAAAAATCACTAATATGTGTACTGTAAATATTGCAGATTTTTGGGCATGTAGCCTTTCCCATTTTGTTTCAGAAACGTAATTAGTTTGCAATATTTTGAAATGTCTACGTTATTATTGACTTGTAACATACTTTTTATCATTGAATAATTCGACCACACTGTTGATGGCTTTTGTTGTTGCGCTAGTTCAAAAATAAACCAATAACACCGTCTCCGAGTAAGAACTACATGTCTTTTCGCCTTCCATTCCATGAATCTTGAATACGCAGTTTCGTAAATTTTTCGTGATTTAGCTGGCAATAATTTTATTGATGCTACTTTCGCTGCCTCTACCAATTCCGTGGAGTAAGAGAAACTTCTGAATCAGTACTGTCCATTTTGAATTTTGAATATTCAAAACAATCGATATAAACAACTTAAGTTCGCAATTTTTGTAACCACTGCAAAATTAAATTGACAGATATTTGATTACTTTAAAGGTTTCCTTAGCAACGCAGATCTAACTGTCCCTATAAGTACATCAGCCTACCTGTTTGAAACTTCAAATTTGACATAGATTGATTTTTTGACTTTAATATAATTGGTAATATTTTTTAAATATTAAATCATTGTTTTGCCAGTCACAGAAAAATAGTGTATTATACGCTGGTAAAATGTAAGATTTTAGCTCGGTGTTTTGTCTCCCTCCGCCGCGGGAGACAAACACACACCTCGAGCTAAAATCTAGTACTTTTTTCCCTTGTATAATAAATAACTATATTTAATATACGATTTCCCTTTAATTTTACATTGATATAATATTATTATGTATAAATGCTTAGCCTAATACAATTAATTTATTTTAAGTTGATGATTAACAATAAATTTGATTTGATTTCTGAAAGACTTTATAGCAATACCATTAAAGTCTAGACACATGTTGCCACAATAGTTTCCATATCTCATAAATCTTGTTAATGGGCTGTAATAGCCATAATTAGTTCTATGAAAAGAAACATCAAATGTATCAGTCAAGCGAGTGGATCTTATTTGAGCTTTTAGTTTCACTAAGTAAAGTAATTTTGGACAATTTATTTCTCCCGAAAGGATTTTAAATAGCATAATATGATCTGCCACAATGCGTTGATTTTCCTTTGAAGAAATATTTAAGTATTCTGACATACGTTTGGGTGTATAATCAATAGATGGTATGTGTCTTTTAAAGACTATATATCTGAGCAGTTTATTTTGAACCCTTTCTATCATATTAATTTTATTTTTGTAATACGGAGACCAGACGACTGATGCATATAGAAGAATAGGACGAACTAAAGAGCAATATAGTAACTTAACTGCGTTCCAGGAAAGATATTTAGTGTTACGCATTATAAAACCAAGCATCCTATAACCTCTATTTGTGACTGAACTAAGATGCCGATCAAAAGTCATCCCAGCATCAAAATAGATACCCAGATCTTTTATTTTATCCACTTTCTGTATGTATGAACCATTTAGGGTATAATTAAAATAGTATGTTTTTGGTTTTGGTGAAGGTAATAGTAAAGCATTTATCAACATTCAATGCCAAGCCATTTATGATACACCAATTTGAAAGTGCGTAAAGATCGTCCTGTAAACACAGACAATCTGTTTCATCAGAGATGGGTGCATACATTTTCAAGTAATCTGCGAATAATAGAAATTTGCAATATTTGAAATTATTCCCAATGTCATTCACATATAGGATAAACAAAATTGGTGCCTAATGAGACCCTTGTGGGACCCCTGTAGTTACTTGTATTTCGTCGGAGATGTGGTTTTCAATTTTTACAATTTGTATTCGAGAGGTCAGATAGCTGTATAACCAATCTGTAAATCATTTGGGAAACCCCATATCTGTTAGTTTAATAATTAGATGGGCGTGATTTACTCTGTCAAAAGCTTTGCTAAAGTCTTTATAAATGGAGTCAACTTGTGCCCCACTTTCCATAGCAAAAATTATATCATTTTGGTACAAAAGAAGATTAGTTTCAGTAGACCTACCAGATGAAAAGCCATGTTGCTGATCTATTACCACATTTTTACAGTGCCATGTGATATAGTTAGTAATTAATAATTCAAATATTTTAGATAATGTACATAGTTTACTGATGGGTTGATAATCTTTAACGTTAGATTTGTTACCATTTTTAAATATAGGTGTAATGTAACTTGTCTTCCATCAATGTGGAAAAACACCAGTAGACAAAGGTGAGTTGAAAATAAAGCATAATGGCATGCATAGCGTGTATATGCACCTCTTTATGAAATATACTGGTATTCCATCAAGTCCACAGCTTAAACTATCTTTCAAACCAGCTATAGCTTCAAATACGTCTTTATTAGTCAAGCATAGGAATGGCAAACTTATAAGGTTAAGTTTGTTATTGCGTATGGTATCATTAAGATTATCTTTTGTGTAAACTTTTGAGAAATGTGTTGCAAATAGATTCACTATATTGTTTTCAGCAATTTTACCATGTAAGTGCATAGATTTGGAATACCATGATATTTAGTTAGAGAGTTTACATAATTCCAGAAAGCTTTGTATTAGTTTTAATAGAATTCTCAAATGAAGTTATATATGCTGCATAACAACGTCTTTCTAATTTTTTGCATTGTGATCGTAATTCAGAAAATTTAGAATATTCATCTTCAGATCTAGTCAATTTAAATTTGGCATGAGCTTTCTTTTTTTCAGAAATTTTGTATTTTAGATTATAAGAATACTATTTTGAAAAAGTAGATGCTTTGTACCTTCTGCAATAGGGTTTCTTCGTGTATCGGAGACCAAACTGCTAATGGTAAGTTGTAATCACCAAATAATGCCATACTCCACTCTAGGTGATCCAATTTAATATGCTCAACAATCTCACAGTGGTTTTCATAAAGTTCACCAGACGACAAAAGCGGAATATATACAGCATCAATAATAAATTTTTGTGATTTAACTTGTAATTTTATAAATACCTTATCTATAATATTGTGTATAATTGGAACTCCTTTCACTAGCAGCCTTTTTTTAACAGCTACCATAATCTCGCCACCTTGGAGCTTATTTGTTAAGTGTGCATATCGGTCTTTTCTGAATATACAATAATTTGATATACCGATTTCAGCATCACTAATATTTTCATTTAGCCACGTTTCGACCAGGATTATTACATTGTAATCAGACGAGAATATTGAGTTTCGTAATTCAGTTAAACGAGTTTTTATACCGCCGACATTTTGAAAATAAATTTTAACAATCTGTTTTAACACTTTAGTTTTTTACGGTTTTACTACAGGTACTTCATTACAAATTTTATGAATGCATTTTTTTTCACCTGCTTCAACTTTAGCCTTTAAATCCAGTTGAGCTAGTCGCATTTGATCTTGTTGCATTTTAGTTCTATCCATGCTAATTCTTATATTATGAAGTGCTTTTTTATTTTTTTATTTCAATGTATGACCTTGGTTTTGTGCCAAGGCGGCCAACACGTCAGACTTTAACAATATCATCAGCTTTGATTTCCACTTTATTAAGAATTTCCTTAACTAATTTAAATCTTTAGCAATATTTTCTTGTATTTTTGTAGATGTAGATTCATCAACATTAAACACCATAACATTTGATGCTCGAATAGAGTGCTCCACGAACTTCGCCAAGAAATTCGTGCATATCATTTTTGTTACTGCTAAAAGAATCCTTAAGTTGTTTTATTTCTGTTTTGAGTGTTTTATTTTGTCTTCCATACCTGAAATCTTGTTTAATAGAAATGGAATTCTTTTAAATGATTCCCTGCAATCTTCACATGAAATATTACCTGGTTATCTCCTCCGAAAAAGGAGGTGTTAAATTATATGTTATGGTAAGGTTAAGCAACGAAACGCTGCCAACATGCTAGACCACTAACTAATTGTGAGTTATGTCATGGAGACGTTTATTAAGTTATAGGTTATGGTAAAGCTTAAGCAGCGAATCGCTGCCAACATGCCAGACCTCTACCTAATTGTGAGTTATGTCATGGAGACATTAAATAAGTTATATGTTATGGTAAGGCTTAAGCAACGAAACGCTGCCAACATGCTAGACCGCTAACTAATTGGCCTAATAGTAGTAAATCATCAATAGAAAATATCAGAAGGTTGTGTGTTGGATGTATTATACCGAATTTGTAACCACTCCTGATATTTCTATTACAATTAAACTGTATTCACCTACGAGTTGTTTATCTTTGTTGCAGGTAGAAAGTAAAACTCTGCATTTGGCGCCTGATACAATGTAAAACATGGAACATAACGAAAGAGCCTTGCCAAGGCCAAATATATGGAAGATTTGTACAATGACGTGGATAGAAGTGGTTGCTGAATAAAACTTGCTGCAGTAAATTGGCTGCTACAGTCACCCAATTGTAACATCAAACAGGTTTGGAATAGCATGCAAAGTTTTCTGTTTCATTTAAGGCGAATGAAACGTAATGTAATTAATTTTTGGTAATTGGAGTTTAATTATCTGTTGCGGAAAGTTTATTGATAGCTGTTAAGGCGCGAGTGAAATCGTGTTTAAAACCATAAGAAAATAGAAATTGTATTACGTACTGAAGTGAGGATAGAGGTGAATATATGTGGTTAGAAAGTAATTGTTAGTTTTAGTTGAACTCAATAATTGCCGGTAGATAAAGAAATGAACCAAGAAAGGCATTTATCAGGGGGCAGGTTGTGCCGCATGTTATTAAAATTGTCTACATTTTTATACATTAACTGATTAAATAATTATTGTATATAAGTTGCCAGACTCAAAGGGGCCACAAGAAGTCACAGGGGTGTCTGATTTTTATTGAAAATATGATTAAGATGCAAATGACAATTTTGCCATTAGCTGAATCTGTCCGGGAAGACATAGAAGCTAAACCACCGATAAACGTTGAATTATTACCCACAGATGTAATTACAAAATGAGAAAAAGCGAATTATTTAATTATGTGACGAGACTTGTGGGTATTAGAGTTGCATTATCTGCCAGATGGGAAATTACATCCTGTATAGTTTTGAAGAAAATAAAAAAATTATTTGATGATGCAGATGTTCCAGAATCAGCTAAAGTAAACCTTGCAGTAGGGTGTTTAAAGACTTCTATAGTGGAATGGGCATTGGCACAGGAAAGTTCCTTAATAGGTTTTTGTAATTTTGAAAGGCAGTTTAAAGCTCGATATTGGAATATTGATAATGAATGTGACTTGTATTTATAGATTAAGGTATGAGCAGTTTCAATCTGAAAATTGTGCAGATTGTGTATGCCACCATTATTCTTATCCAGAACCGTACTTGGCAGCTTATGCTGCTGAAACATTTAAGGATAGAGATAAAGAAATTCTATATCAGTTATTAAAGGCTCATGGTCAGGTGTTATCAGAAACGCCAGGTCGAACTCATGTATATGAGCATAGTATTGCTACGAAGGATGTTTCATTTTTTTAAAAACACCCTATACTTTTTATGTAGGCAGGAAGTTAAGCAAAAGGTACAAGATATATTAGAGAGCGAGATAAGTTCACCATGCAAAACTAAGTATGTCACCATTAGTGACTAGTAAAAAAAGGTTATAACCACTTGTATATGCTTAGATGCCCATTTGCTTAATTTAAATTTGGAGAAGGACCATATTGTACAACTTTCACCCGAGGAATCGATGCATAAATTTAAATCAAATATTGAGCACTCTCAATATGATGGCATCCTACTGACAAGTACCAATTAAAGAAGATGATTGCCAAGAATGGATCAAACTACAATATATGTAACTGGTATAACATATGCATGCCATCATCAGATGGTGTACTTAACACAAGCATTTGCTCTATCATTGTGAAACATATGGTGTGTCTGTATGTAACCTCAATTTAACAGTGATAGCCCATCCAAAATTTAAAAGTGAGTTTTGTTTACACAGTTAACATTACGCTGTTCTGTTCCAAATGGGTGATGATTCCCATATGCAAATAATTGTGTTTACTAGCCTGATACTCCATGGTCCCAAGCTAAATTACTGAAAAGGAAGCACTGTTTAAACAGTGGCGTATATTATCTTTGGACCAGGATTTGATTATAATTACAATTCATAAAACTTTAACATTTTTATTGTCCACGAAATTAACGACAGTCCAACTGGCTACATGGGCATTATATGCTCAAGAGTTTAATTTCAACATTATTCACCAACAGGGAAGGATAACTTCTTTGCGGGCACCCTGTCGTGAGCATCTTATTCCCAAAAAGAATCGATAATTCCTAATTGTAGTAGCTAAACCATGTAAATGTATTGTGTTTGGTATTTCTAAAGGTACCTTTAGTGCTATGGAGATTTGGATATTTGGAGAATGATCCTATTGGTTAAAGTGATCACGTGACACCGCCGAGAAACGTCAAAAACACCGAATCTCTAATCTCCCAAAAGTTGGTTCAAGTTCAACTTTTCTGGCTATTTTGAGATCGGAGCATGCGCGTTTGTTCAGAAAAGCACGTGATTTGTTTGTTTTGTTACACCTTAACCTTACCTTTTCGTGCGACGTTATATAGTTTGCGTTTTGCCTATTAAACATATTGGAAATGAATAGGAAATCTATTATTTCTTTAAGATACTCATAGCTTAGTAACAAACATTGAAAATTTAACATCCAGCAATACAAAATAACAAATGTCATCTGTTAAATTATTTTCTCCAAATACCCGAAACCGAAAATACCCTAGATGATCAAAAGCGAAAATATCTAATTCCCCAAATATCCAAATAACCAAACTCCATAGCACTAAAGGTACCTTAAGAGAGTATTGAGGGTTATCTTAACCAAACTATCCATAGTGTTACTGCTTTTGCACCTGTGTTGTTACAATTTGGACGTTAGGAGGAAAGTGGAATCCATAATCTGATAGAATACTTTAGATATGCTGAACCTGAACTTATCGCAAATGTTTTGTTTGGCTAGGTACTGTATGCTATGTAAAGCAGCTAAGAAACAACTAAAGATTGAGCAAAGTAAGAACCCTATTATTTTTAAAGTTGGGATAAGGTGTTAATGCATACTCATGTTTTATCATCAACTCCAGACGCAAAAACTTCCATTTTTTATGAAAGGCTTTTTTTAATTAAGAGAAAGGTGAGTGTAAATTTGTATGAGTTGGATGACAAGGGGAGCGTTTGTCGAGGGATTCAAAGTATTAAAAATTTAAAGAAGTTTTTTGAGCCTGTAGCTGAGTCCCTTCTATTAAGGTCCTGGACCCTCCATGTGGAACTTGGTACGACTTATTAGTTAGTCTTAAGAATTTTGTTTAATTTTAAGTTCTAAGTGATGAACACTAAATTGCAACAGGATTCATTAGGTATTGGGTGTTATTTACTAATTCTATGTATTAAAATATTAATGTTTGTAGATCCATTACTATTTTAATAAGGAGGGGTGATGTAGTGCGGTATCTTCATTATGTTTAAATATGTGCGCTCCCGAACGTGTCGTAGGTTGTGATTCACTAATAATAAGATAAGGAGTGGGGGTTTTCTGGAGAATACCAGAAAACGGGGATCGTAGAAGATGGTTTGTTCTTACAGTCTTCCATTAGAAAGTTGCATGTTGGAAGTACTATACTGAATTTGCAACAACTCTTGAAATTTCCATCAAAATTAAAGTGTATTCACTAATGAGTTTTTAAATTTTGTTGTAAGTAAAAAGAAGAGATATGCATGTTATATATAATAAACAGCGCATCAAGTTGCATGAACACAACAGTTTTTGCACATATACCGAATCGATTATTTTGTCTTAGTATTAGAACATTTACTGCTGCAACCTAACCTCAACCCTACGCAATGTTTTCCAATTATTGTGGTAAATTATAGTGTCAACCAGTTAGTTACAGTTAGACCTAACCACGTATTAGCGGTTTGTCATTGTACTCAGGGGCGGAATTATATTGATAGTAGTAGTGATTTTAGATATTACAAAAATTATTTGAGATTTTGCTATTTGTTTTTGTCTCAATCGCTTCTCAGGTAATATACCTTTGTGTACTTCTAATATTGACCAGTAATCTGGTATTGTTGAAACATATTGTACGAGCCATAGGCTTTATATGTTGAACGAGTGATCGGTTACTCTTTTCTTTCCTGATGGGCATTTTCGTGTTTGGCTTTTCTTATGATTAGTTTGCAGTTCCTTTGCCCAAACTTTAAAATTTTAAATATTTAGCTATATTAAGTGATAGTTTCATTAGTTGGAAAGCAAGTGCTATGTGTCAGTCACCTTAAAAGTGTCTTTGACGCTCAAAATTGCATAGGCTCAACTATGCTGCATTTTGCCTCGTTAATTCGAAATTGACCTGTCAAACAAAGTAATTGAAACATTAATACAGCATGCAATAGACTTAAAATCATAAATTAGAAATAAAATACAAGCAAAATTAAAATAACATTTTACTATACAGAATTGTATTTTTACATGAATATTGATGAAACCCACAATTATTTGTGTCAATTTGTTATTTTGGATCCTAGAATGTGTTTACTACCAGGCAGGCATCTATCCGTGGTCACGTAATGTACAACGGTATCAATGATTCTTCTTATTTCATTTGATTGCGAATTTCTTATTTTTTTTCAGTTGCTGGATGTCAACTCATCTGGCACTAATCTTATCTCACTCGTTGGTGAGTAATCTGCAAGATGATTGGTAGAGCCATACTCTTGTCTTTTTCTTGCAACTGCTAACTTAAAATATATACAAATAAAAACTCTAAGTTGCTCTTTTAACCTATACTAAAACACATATCATCATAATAAAACAAATTGATTAATGAAACTATTAACTTATAAATATCCAATCAAGCTATTTGTATCTAACACTTATTGTAATTACAATGGTGTTGCTTTCCTTGGTTTTTAAATTGCTTTCATTCAAGTGTGCACCAAAGCAAAAGTTCACTTAATAAGAAAATAGATTGTATGCAATTAACAATTAAATACCAATTAGAAGTAGGTATGCAGCAGGTGTAAAAAATTCAAGGACATAGTTTTTTTTTCTTAATCTTTTTTGGGTATTAAACCATGCACAGTTGTTAAAATCGTCTTTATTTATGTTTTGATCCATGACTTAGGATTGTTGTCAAAATAATAAAAATTTCAAGTTTGACATTTATTACATAAATTGTAGGTGGCTTTGATATATTAATGTTTTTATATATTTGGTTTCAATACATTAGGTGAAAATTTTTAATTTTAGAAGAATGAGTGCCTTCAATTTGTGTTACGCCCTGGGAGCAACTTTAAGGTAGTCAAGACGTTTAACGTGAAATCGGCTGATCAATTTTTATATAGTTAAATTTCATATAAATTCAATAACTTAGGACTGGAAAACATTTTTTAACATGTTTCTATTATACGATTGAGAGGATGATTATTAAAGAAGTGTGCGATTAAGTTACCGTAAGGCTTTTAAGCAGCCGTTTTTTATATTTATCTTGAGGAGGAAAACTCATTATGATTTAGGCTATGTCTTTGGTAGATTTTAACATGATTCTGAGGCAACCCTATGGAGGGTTTACACTTGTCAGATATCAATATTGTTGTACGAATATTTTATATGGTTCTGAGGCAACCTTAAGGCGGGTTTACGCTTGTCAGATACCAATACGGTTAAACGAAGATTGTATATGATTCTGAGGTAACCCTATGGTGGGTTTACACTTGTCAGATTATAACGATTTTTTCTCTGGTGGGGGTTATTTTTATATCCCCAAAAGTGACCAGTAACCTTTAAGGAAGGATTCCCTTAAAATGATGGAACGCAATTATCTTCCGACTATGCTAGGGGTCTATTCCTTGGGCAGAGCTTATGAGGATTGGTCGTGGTTCTTTTTACAAAGCATTATTTTATTACTAGGGCTAGATTCTCGACAAAACAGGGGTTTAAACAGGGCGCCACCAGGTCTGTAATTTTAAACACAGGGTTTCCTTAAGGGGGACTTGGGCGTCCTTAAGGAGGAATACCGTATTAACCGCTGAACGCAGGAGCTGTAAAGAAAATTTAATTAAATATACTAACATGAGGACACAAGAAGTTTTCTCTTGCTACCTCATCTAAAAAAACAACAAAGATTAATCAGGCAACAATAATATGAACACAAGTTTTGTTCTTTAAATACTGAAAAGATTATTAAAGCTCCTTATTAAATTGGGTTTACTACTTTACTCTATTTGGTCTTATTCTTTGTTACCTTACTTCTGAACGCACTTGTTCAGAATAAAACAATTAATTATGAAAATTAAATGTTGTTTCTTTAATTAAAAATGATACTTTCATAAAAATTGTAGACATGATGCAAGAATAATTTAATATCTTACCTTGGCTCTGCAGGTGTTCTTAACATGTTGTCTTCACAACATGTTTGGGCAGGTGTTTATACATACATTTTCAGAAAACAAGTGACGTCAAATCCATATGTTTCACAGAATAGGAACAGCTGTGTGACCCTTGGACTGGACCATGCTAACTTTTATGCGTTTTTGTCATACGCACGAACTAGACCAACAAAATTCCAATACTTTCAAAAGCGTCTTCGGACTTAATTTATTAACCATAAAAATTTCTACCTACTTTGTAGATCGATTCTTTTACATTCCAGCTTAGTGCTTTACCATAATATAACACAAAATCCAACTATCCATCGTACAGTGGAAGGACGTTCATATTTTACATTCGCAGATGTAAAAGTAGAATTTTATCTTCCATTAAACACAGCCTGTACGCTGCTTTAGTTTGTAAAACCAAATAATACAAAACGACTTCTTAAAGTTGTTAATTATAATATAAAAATCGAGTTGACGAATTCTACGAAACGTTGAAAAACATATCTTATCGTACTTTTACGAAATCATTAAAGAATTGTTTTCTGTGTTATTTACACAAATGTCCAAAGAATTATTAAATGAGTTTATCTCAGTAATTATTGAAACGAAGTTATTTATTAGAAGTCATGTAAGATCGACTTTAAAACGGAACGATATAACACAAATATTGAAGATTATTAGAAATAAAATTTACGAAGAGTGTAATTAAAGATAAGAGAAATTTATAAAACGAACATCTTCTATAATTTAAATTATCAAAAGAGCAATTACCATAAAAATAAGATTAGATTAGAGTAGAGCGCATTGTTAAAATCACAAACCTAGTGTTTTAGCGCACTAGGGCTGTACTCCGCACAAAAGCTAGGCGTAAGTTACACGCCACAACCTTTAGTGGTTCCATTGTTTTCTCTACGAGAGCTCTGGCAAAAGTGGACGCAAATGTGCTTTGCACTAAACAGGAAAGGTTTTTGGCCTTGATAATAGTTGTATTAACTTTCTGCGCCTGATGTTAGCAACCAAACTAACATCTCTGTATGGCGGTTAGCACATACAATATCGATACTTATTTGTTTTAAAAAAGGTTCGCATAATTAAATGACTTTACTTGAATTATTAGAACTAAAATTCGTTGATATAGTGTAGCGGTCAAAAGAAATGTTACAAGATATTGATGTTGTTTTAGGGGGACTGTTAATATGCACTGATTCTTCTAAACTTTAAAATCTTTACCTAATATATTCAAACCAAATATATCAAACATTAATATATCAAAGCCACCTTCAATTTATGTCAAACTTGAAATTTTTATTATTTTGACAACGATCCTAGGTCGTGAATCGAAACGTAAATAAAGACGATTTTAACAACTATGAGTGGTTTAATTCCTAAAGGAGATTAAGAAAAATACAAAACAAACCACAACAAACATACATGGAGGACTTACAGTTTGTTTTCTTCCAATGCTCAAACGACCTTGTGCAAGGCAATAATGAAGTGTAAGTAAATAATTCTTGGAATCCAATGGCCGTTGATGAAAGCTTTCACTTAGCAGTTTACTTTTACTAAGTACCAGCAACTTCTTAATTCGGCGCTCGCCACGTCCGAGAGTCTTTATGAAGTTACCATAGTTTAAATTGCTTAAAAACTTGTCACTGTTCGATGCTAGCTGTTAGTCCATTGAGTGATTGTGACTCCTCCAGGACGTATAGTGCATACCCACCAGGACTTTAACAGTTCATATTCCTTTCCCCATAGAAGTGAGATACAAATAGATGTACGTAGACGACCAAATCTTCAGAAATTTATACACGAGGTAAGAATAAAATTGTGGTGGCTGTACTCGCATAAGTATTGATTTGTATTAATAAGTAGATTTTGCAATAATTTAACGAGAACGCTGTGTGTGTAATGGCGCTAGCCGTCATAACGCTTATGCGAGTGCAACTGATAATTTGGGTGATACTTTTGCTAATTTATACACTGGTAGTAGGTAAATAGGGCCGGTCCTAATTCAAAACGCGACAGACGTATTTTCCAGTGTAAAATACGTCTGTCACGTTTTGAATTAGGATCGGCCCTATATAATTTCAATGTAAAATAGTTGTGAAAACATTTGAATGTAAAATAGTTGTGAAAACATGAATTCTTCTATACTTTCAATGTAAAAATACGTCTGTCACGTTTTGAATTAGGACCGGCTTTATATTACTTTCAATGAAACACACACGTATGTTGAAAAAAAATGTAAGTGCAGAGAAGAATGTGTGTAGTTGTTTTGAATTCGGTTTTCTAGCGAGAAGTTACACGTGCACCGTTTTGAATTAGGATCGGCGTTATATACTTTTAATGTAAAATGTGAAAACCTAAATTCTTTACAAATGTAAAATACTTGTGGGCACGTTTTGAATTAGGATCGTCTTTATATTACTTTCAATGTAACACACGTATGTTGAAAAATGTAAGTGCAGAGAAAATGTGTGTAGATGTTTTGAATTTGGTTTTCTAGCGAGACAGTATGACAGATGCAAAAAAATATCGCATTCAAGTCAATTGTGTTTTTAATTAAAGTGGATTCTGATTTATGTTTAGAGGCTGCAAATACACATGGGCCGGTTTTAATTCAAAATGAGTTCACTCTTGTGATAGGTTGAAAAGTGGGTTGGCAAAGTACGCAGATGGTGGTAATCTGCTATATAAGGAGATTGCTCCTAATATTAATTTAATTAGTCAAAGAAAAGCAATATGGATTTTAATACTCTTAATAAAACCACATATCGCAAACCTTATGTAAATTCAAAAGATCTTGTAGTGAATAAGAAGTTTGAAGTTTTAAAAGTGGAAACAATCAAGACAAAATATGGAGAAAGAGTATTAGTGGAAACAGAAGAGTTCAAGAGTATATTGCCATTGAGATATTTTGAATACCTTCAAGCACATGGAGTGAAACAATTAAATGAAAGTATTGGCTCGAACAAACACGTATACATAACTAGTAAGGGATCGATCGGTCTAACTGTCAACATAGAATTTTCAGAATAATATGTCACTAATTTAAGAAATTAGTTTATTATTATAACACATCTAAGTCGATTGTATAAAGAATGATGTATCAAATTAAAGTGGGTTCTGATTTATGTGCGTTTTACTTTGAGTTTACTACCTTGTTTATAGAAAGTCTTGTTTCAAAAGAAACTTTTATAAAATACTTTTTTATTTTACAAATTGTTGAATATATTGATCTAACTATTTATAAATGAAAAAGTATTTATTAACTCCCGTTCTTGAAGTATCTGCTGCTCCCTCGCTGTTAGTTCCTCTCTTTTTTGCTTTATTATTTCTAGTTCCAAATCTATACGACGCAGTAGCTTCTCTCCACGCTTTTTAAATGCGTTAAGCAACTCTACTGTGTCATCTTCGTAGGATTTGTCATCTTCACCGCAAACAGCCATATTAGATTCTGTACATAACTTTTTCATAGTCAACATGTTTTTGCCTGATCTGTGAGCATAACATAAAAGATTATTGTAGGTTCACCTTTTCTTTTGTATACTACCCGATGTTTCTGAGAGGACCAGAGTGTGTCAACGATCCTACGATAGCCTCAGAATTTCCAGAATGGTTTTTTGATCTAATGTAACTTATAAATTAGTACTGTTTTAAAAACACATGTATAAATGTGAAAAAAGCACTTACCGTGATATATCTATTACGTCACTATCAAAAATAGCATCAGTGTTGAATTGAGGTGAAGAACAGCCGAAAACTTCTTTAATCACGTCTTCGTCAGAATGTAATATAAATTGCTCTAGAACTTTTACGTTGGTATTATTACAATTTTTGATTGATGACAAGTTACTCATTTTTTTTAAAAAGTTGCTAGTAATAGTAACTAATAATTATACAAGAGATCTGATTGAATACTGTTGGTAAAATCTACGTGAAGTATTTATATTAAATAATAAACTGATCTGTTAGAAAAATTAAAATTTGCATCGTTTTCTGAAAAAATTCAGCTCTGTAATCTATTCTAATGAACAAAACAGTATGTAAGCGAATATAATTATACCTCAGCAGAAATAATGAATTAGTTTCATTGTCTGAAAAAGAAATTGAAATGAATGCACATAATAATAAAACCCTAAAATTAATTAATTTCGTTTTAGATTACCGCTGACATAACTTATGCTGTATAAGAAATTTTTTAAAGGTACTACTCAGCAGAAATAATGAATTAGATTCATTGACTGAAAAGAAATTGCAATGAATGCACATAATAAAAACCTAAATTAGATTAATTTCGTTTTAGATTACCGCTGACATAACTTATGCGGTATAAGAAATTTTTAAAGGTACTGCTCAGCAGAAATAATGAATTACATTCATTGACTGAAAACAGAAAATTGCAAGAAGGCGCATAATAAAAACCTAAATTAGATTAATTTCGTTTTATTTAAAAATTTGCATCGTTTTCTGAAAAAAATTCAGCTCTGTAATCTATTCTAATGAACAAAACAGTATGTAAGCGAATATAATTATACCTCAGCAGAAATAATAAAACCCTAAAATTAATTAATTTCGTTTTAGATTACCGCTGACATAACTTATGCTGTATAAGAAATTTTTTTAAAGGTACTGCTCAGCAGAAATAATGAATTAGATTCATTGACTGAAAAGAAATTGCAATGAATGCACATAATAAAAAACCTAAATTAGATTAATTTCGTTTTTTAGATTACCGCTGATATAATTTATATGCTGTATAAGAAATTTTTTTAAAGGTACTGCTCAGCAGAAATAATGAATTACATTCATTGACTGAAAACAGAAAATTGCAAGAAGGCGCATAATAAAAAACCTAAATTAGATTAATTTCGTTTTATATTACTGCTAGCATAATTTATTTTCCATAAAAAATTAACAAAAATTTACGCACTGGAAAATGTTTTTTCTTCAGATTAATTTTTCGTTTAAAAATAATGCAATGCAAATAAATCCCTTTAAGTAGTAATATTTATAGAATAAGTTTTTTTAGATTACCGCTGACACAATTTACATGCATATATATATATAGGTAAATTGTGTGAAAATTCTTTAAAGGTACTGTTATATAATAAAACTGCAGAATGTTTTTTAATACTGGGTTTTTAAAACCATGAGTGCGTTACATTATTAAACAAGACGGTTTAATCTGAGACATTTTTTTCAAATTTGCTTTGTTTTATTTAAAAATATTTCAATGTAATCATAAAAATAGCTCTGTAATGATAATGTATTTTCTGTACACATAATAAATCAAAGGTCGTATAAAAACACTTTTGTAGTAAACGCATACGGAAATGAAAAATGATGTTGAATGCATTCCTCAAAGGTCGTATAAAAACATTTTTTTGTAGTAAACGCATACGGAAATGAAAAATGATGATGAATGCATTCCTTTTTGCAGTTGTTTTGACAGAGTTTGCATTCGGTATGTAAATATTGGAATTGCTTGCATAGCGAATTTATTTATTATAGACACGTACTGAATGCAACTGT
Source organism: Platerodrilus igneus (assembly GCA_036346225.1). NCBI lineage: Eukaryota > Metazoa > Arthropoda > Insecta > Coleoptera > Lycidae > Platerodrilus > Platerodrilus igneus. Next base: position 3,884,169 of record JARFIW010001066.1, read on the forward strand.
GCAATTTTTTTTAGACTGCATGCACAACTCAAGCTTGAAAATCGTCTTGAATAAAAAAACGTAAATAAAGGCGATTTTTTTAACAATTGCATTCAAGCAATTCGTTATGCAATTATTTCGATTTGTATGCTATTTTCTTTTACAGTTGTTTTGCTTACGCGTTTTCCGTAAACTCAGATGAATGAACCTTTTTGCAGTTGTTTTGCTTACGTCAGATGATATTTTATATAAATAATAAATAGAGAAAATACTTGTATTATTAAGTAGTGTATTTTGATTTTATATAGAATCATGAATGCTGAAACCGTATCCGAGATTAGTAGCTCAATTTTGAGATTAACTGTAAAATGCGTGAATCTAATTAAATCAGTGAATGAAATAACGAAACACATTTTAATTATCAAAGCAAATATTAGTATATTGAAGCTTGCTATTAAAAATAAGGTATACGAAGACAATCAACAAGAAAATCCTAGTAGGCTGGAATCTAATTTAGCAAATCTTAAAAGCTACCTTGTACGATTGAGGCACTTGAAACGTACTTTGGAATATCGTGGTAAAGGTGTTGATGCAACGCTTACTAGAGGTCATACTCGAAAAAATTTGATTTGGCATGATGTACAATCATGTTTTGGAAGTCGAATAATTACGGGACTTATTACCAATTTAAATTATAGAGATCCTCTAGTGTTCTTAGACAAGGCGTTCGCTAGTTTTAAACGCAAGATTGTTGCTTGCTTAAAAAAGTCAATGTTGAAAGTTAATGTAATATTTGCCGCTAACTTTGTTAAGCCTACAACTGGTGAAATAGATTTGAAAACGTTTCTACTGCGAATCGTCACATCGATATAAATACCAATCTCAAGCTGTGGTATAAGGAGAACGTATTGAACAAGATTTCGAAGCGATTAGAAGAATTTTGCGAGAAAGATTCTGGTTGGGCAATCCAAGAAGTTTTACACTTGAAGGTAAATATAAACAATCATGATCCACTTAAAGGAGGGTGTTCAACGTTTGTACCGGTTCCGGACTTTATAAAAAGAAAAAGCTGTGGTAAATGTAATAAATAACGATCAACATTGCATTCTTTGGAGCTTGGTTTCCGCTTTATATCCTGCTAAACAAAATAGTCAGAGAAGATCTAGCTATCCACATTTTGATACAGTATTACGCTACAATTCAATTCAGTTTCCAATCGCATTAAAAGACATAAAAAATTGAGAAGCTTAACAATCTCGCAATTAACCTATATTGTATAGAAAATACTAAAATACTACCATTTTGTTTAAGTGAAAATTTTAAAAAAATTGAACCTATTAATCTGTTAGTTTTAAATAATGATTCCTTACAATATTCTCGTCCGACAAATGCTGATGAGAATCACTTTCATTTTACTTGGATTAAGGATATGTCAAAATTATTTGCAAAACAGTTGTCTTCACATGAACATAGAAAATTTTTTGTTATAGATGTTTAAATAATTTTAGTACAGCAGCATTACTTAAGCGTCATTCGAATTATTGCGAAAAACAGAATACTTGCTCAATAAGATTACCCGAAGAATCCGAAAAGTATCTAACGTTTAAACATTTCCACTATCAAGAAAAGTATCATTTGTAGTTTATGCAGATCTCGAATGTATATTAGAGCCATGCAATGAGTCGGAGGTAATACTAAACACAGTCTCTTACCAAAGGCATATACCCTTTAGTGTAGCGTATTATTTGAAATGCTCGTATGATAATAAATATTCCAAATTTCAATTGTATCGCGGAAAGGATTGTATAGAATGGTTTGTTGCTCTATTGAAACTGATTTCAGAAACGACTAATAAAATTTTCTGTAATCCAAAACCTATGAATCCTTTAACAGAAGAACAAAAGTTAGCATTTAAATTTGCCCTTCACTATCACAATTGCAATAAACTTTTTAGTATAGATGATATTAGAGTTCGCGATAACTGTCACTTTACAGGTGAATTTCGAGGAGCTGCTCATCAAGATTGCAACATCAATTATCATAATTTTTATATGATACCGGTAGTTTTTCATAACTTATCAGGCTACGATTCGCATTTCATTATTAAAAAAATTGCGTTAGGGTTTTCAGGTTTGTTAAGTATCCAACCAATAAATAAGGAAAAATACATATCTTTTACAAAATATGTAAATGGTACAAAAGTTACTTTTAGATTTATCGATTCATTCAGGTTTATGGCATCTAGCATCGAAAAATTAGCTTCATACTTAGATGATAATAAAAAATCCATCACCAGGGAAAATTGTAACACCGATAATGAGTTTCAGTTACTTACGCGTAAAGGTATATTTCCCTATGATTACATTAACTCTTGGGATAGGCTCAATGAAACCGATTTACCCTGTAAAACAGCATTCTTTAATCGTTTGCGCAATGAAGAAATCTTAGATGAAGACTACAATCATGCTAAACACGTTTGGCAAACATTTAATATAAAAACACTAGGGACTATTCAGACCTATATTTAAAAACAGATGTACTGCTCTTGACTGATATATTTGAAAACTTTAGAAAAACTTGTATGTTCACGTATAAGTTAGATCCGCTTCACTACTTTACGGCTCCTGGTTTAGCTCTAGATGCGATGTTAAAAACGACGAACGTTAAACTCGAGCTGCTTACTGATATTGAAAAAATAATGTTTTTAGAACGGGGAATTCGTGGCGGTGTTTCTCAATGTTCGAATAGATATGCTAAAGCAAATAACAAATATATGAATGCAAATTATGATCCAAATTTCGATTCTAAATATTTAATGTATTTTGATGTTAATAATTTATATGGGGCTGCAATGTCTGAATATCTTCCATATGGAGAATTTGAATTTTTAGATGGTACCAGTCCAGATATAGTACGTTTAGACATACTTAATATTCCCGATGATTCTGATGTAGGATATATTTTTGAATACGATTTACACTATTCAGTATTTTTACATGAACTTCACAGTGACTTACCTTTAGCGCCTGAACATATGATACCACCAGTACCTTCTAATAAATCAAACTTAAAGAAATTACTTACAACTTTATATCCAAAACTCAACTATATTATTCACTACAAGAATTTAAAAATGTATTTAAGCTACGGTTTAGAACTGAAAAAGATTCATAAGGTTCTTCGGTTTAAACAAGCTCCTTGGTTAAAAGAATACATTGATTTGAATACGAAATTAAGACAACAGTCAAAAAACAGTTTCGATATATGCTTTTATAAAAATATGATAAATTCGGTTTATGGAAAGATGATGGAAAACGTACGGAAAAGGAAAGATGTGAAATTAGTGACCAAATGGGAAGGACGGTTTGGAGCTAGTAGTTACATAGCGAAGCCTAATTTTCATAGTTGCACTGTGTTAGACAAAGATCTAGTCTTAATAGAAATGAATAAATTAGAGGTTTACTTAAACAAACCCATTTATGTAGGTTTCTCTATTCTAGATATTTCAAAAACCTATTTATACGAATTTCACTATAGTTATATAAAATCGCAATTTGCTAACAAAGCAAAGCTGCTGTACACAGATACGGATAGTTTGATATACGAGTTTAGCGTTGAAGATATTTACTTTTATATCAAACAAGATATTCATAGATTTGATACTTCCGATTACGACCCTCATAACAAATATCATATTCCATTATCAAATAAAAAAGTTCCTGGTATTATGAAAGATGAAAACAATGGTGACATCATGCTAGAGTTTGTAGGACTTAGATCTAAAATGTACACGTATAGAGTTCAGGATAGGATAATAAAAAAGTCGAAGGGATCTTCCTTAGCAAGTATTAAGCAAATTTCTTTTGATGATTATAAGAATGCTTTGTTTTATAAACAGACTGTACAGAAACAGCAATGTTTAATTAGATCAGTCAAACATGATGTCTGTACTATTAAACAAAACAAAATTGTTCTTAATCCAAGTGATGATAAAAGAATTCTTAGTACCTTAACCACTGATACTAAACCTTGGGGTATAACTATACATATAGAGATGACTTGTAAAGCTTCAACCACTGGCTCAAATAAAGAATGCAATTTATTTTATCTAGATTAACATATAATATTTTTAGTTATAAAACTTCAGTGTTATGTTTATACCTAAACAAGTACACCGATTTTCGTTTTGGATGTATCTAAAATAGGATACCTTTCAATCTGCCCGAGTTTTGAACTATATATAGTAGTAGTAGTAACCGTTCTGTTTTAAAAAAAAATCCAGTTTGTTACTAACATACCAGTTAGTTTTTATTTGAGAAATGTATAACAAAACTTTTATTTAAAATTGTCAATGTTTATGGCTGTTTACTAAATCACTTAATAATTCAAACATGTAAAAGATATTGTAAAACGTGTAAAAATATTAATAAATAGACTGTGATTGCTAAATGATTTATTGTTTTTTCATAATTTGTAAAGGTACAGTAATAATAATAATAAAGTAATTATAATATTCTTATGCTGTTTGAGAGTGGATTGTATTTGACTATCTTATCATGAAGTATAAGGCAATGACAAGATGTATTTGGCAAAACGTTTCTGCTAGTTTCAAATTCTAATCTAATATCGACAGTACCAGATTTTAACGCTTCGTTTTGTCTAGAACAATCTATGACTACTAATGGTGCAATACTTCGTAAATCTTCAGGATTAAAAAGTGGCTCATTTTCCTTTTCGTAGTATGATTGCTGAAACTGAGCATACATCTCATATAACAACGCAGTCTGTTTATTCTCGAACCTCAAATTTAAGTTATCCTACGGGAAAATTTCTGAATTTAAATATAGTTTCACGTTGGTTAAATAGCAATGATCAAAACGACTGTAGTTGCTCATGTATCTATTTTTTCGGTTGGTTTGGAAACCAACAATCACAAATCTTGGTTTTTCTAATTGTGTTGTTGTTTTAATGTTCCATGTATGACGTTGCGTTTTTGTAGAAGTTGATATTCATGCAACTCCCATCCTCTAAACGGAATATGCAAATCCTGATTTTGTGCAACGCATTCTATTAAATTAATTCGTTGAGTATCATCAACGGTTACATGCGGCATTTTCCATAAAACTTTATTTAAAACAACTTTTATTTCTTCATCGGGTGTAGGATTAATTATAGCATTAGTATCAAAACTAGAACGTAGTAAGACTAACTCATGACGGAGGTTTAAAATAATTTTTTTAAAATCTTCGCATAATCCGAGAACCATTGAAAGGTTTATTGCAACATTAAAATTCCCATTAGCATCAACTATTTGTGAATCATCCATAGGAAACCACCCAGCGTTTTGTAAATGTTTACTTTGATTGCTATTATATGAAACATATTCCTTCATTATAGACGTTAATCCAGGATTCCGAACACGATCTACAATGATACCACCAATCTCATACCTAATTTCATCAAAAAGCAGCAAAATTCCATTATTTACAAACTTTGCTGTCTGAGACGGTGTTCCATCTGTTTTAATTAATTTGCCTTCTATGTACAGCATGCTCTTTGATGGTAAGGTGTATACATCTTGTTGTTGTATAGGGATTCGAATTTCATCATTATTGTTTAAAGATGTATTAGCATAAGGCTGATGAGTATGTTTTCAATATTAACAATTGCATTGTCGAAGTAAACTTTTTCACGCACGTTCAGTATTTCACTATTCATTCTACTTTTTAAATTAAATGCAGTCCTAACGATTGTAGAAACTGCCGGTTTTGTGTTGTTAGCGGTCTTGAAACAATCAATCGAGTGTCGATTGCTTTGAAATTTCCAGCATTTATATCAATTCTTGACATGTTGCGTGCATTATACTTAATACCCATGGCTATTGCAGATTTTTTTAAATGCAACCTTACAGTTAGCAGTTCTCCTCTGAAATTAACTAAATTTCCATCTTGATCTAACACTTTAACTATTATTTCATTTATTATACGTGACCTGATTGGTAGATATATAATCGTAGGTGGACACTCGACAATTTTAAAACCTGCAGGTACTTGAGGAAAAATTCGTGTAATACATGGGCTGGTTTACTATTTAAATAGGATCCACTTGCAATATTACAATCGATTAAAACTGCATTCACTTTACAAATGTTGATCGCGTAGTCTGCTTGATGCGTGACAAATGCTAGCAATTTTCGCGGATTGAAACCAAGTAGAGAACCAATTGAATCCTTTTGGTAAAATCCACATCTAGACTACATTTAATACTACATTTAAGTGTATTATTGTCAGCTGTAATTTCTATATACACTGGCGTCTTTCTAGCGCTTCGTGATTGATCCATACGACCACGCCATCTTTTATCACCTAAAGCTTTTGAAGATATTTATTAATTTCTCTAATCTCATAAGCACCTTCAGGTATTTCTATGAATTCTCCGTTAGATCCATAATAAAATTTATTATTTATTCCTTTTCTATGTTTGGAATTGTGTTATAAGACTCAAAATTTGTTAATCCTAATACGTACTCCGAATCATTATCCAAGTTTATAGGCGGATTAAAATTGCTTGTTAAAACTGAAGTGTTTCCCGTTAGAGTAAAGTGTACGACATAACAACTTCGTACGCAGTTCTATGCACTACTTAGAAATTGTAAGCATAAATGACCGCAAAACACAGTACCGTACGATTGTTCTTGGTTAATGTTATAAAGAATTTTACATTTACCCCGCTATTCAAATACTTATCAACTCTGTTGGCGGTCGCAGGTTTCCGTAGCTGTCATAGTAAATAGCGCTACTACCGTACTTTTGTAAGAGGTCCAATGCGTGCCTAAACCTTCTATTCCATCTAAATTAATTATACCACATTCTTTTAAATTAACTTTCTTGGGAAGATTGTTTCTCATGAACACTCCACGGAAATATGGTACTTCTAATTGCTTAACAAACTTTATTAATTCTACATTGCTTAGTGCACGATTAGGTAAAATCAAGTTGCGTTCCTTTGAGGTTTTGCAGGGGCTAAAAAAAGACCAAAACCTTTTTTATAAGGTTTGATGTACATGCCGTTTCCGACTGCAATGTCCTCCATTGCCTTGTTACGACGTTGTTTTTCAGCTAGTTGTTCCTTAGCTATTTTAGTATCTGAAACTGCTTTTGCAACAGCAGCTGCACCTCCAGTAAGAGTACCAAGAGCGCTTAGGCCTGCAAAATTGGTATTAGTGGTAGAAAACCTCCTGTTTTAGGAATTGATATAATACGAGCTGATTTAATATGCTTCTTTTGTTTTGCTGTATTGGCGGCCTTAATTGCTATGTTGATTGCATCCATAATATTAGATCCTTTAGTCTTTTTAAAGCTGTACGTGCTTGTTTGATAATACTTTTAATACCTAGCGTACTTCTTATTTTACGTTTCTTTATCAGTTTTCTTATTTTATTGATATTTTTGTTCTCAGTGATGCACAGGCACCCATACCAAGTTTTACTTTAGCTTTCATTGCGGTAGCTACTCCAAATGCTGCTACTTTTTCACCTAAAGACGAGTCACCAGAATTTAGTCTTTCTGTAGCTAACTGAGCTAACTTCGAATCTGCTTGATGACGTTTAGATAGATTCTTTTCTTTGGTGTATGCAATATCGTGCTCCTTACAAGCCTCGTCTAACTTGTTTATTCCTTGTCTCCCCGAGCTAACCGTTCGATTAGTTTTGTACCCGGACCGCAAAATTTGTAACCCGGAATATGCGCTTCAAATGGTAAATTGTTAATTACAGTATTTAATAGTCCGTTCCCAGTAGTTTTAGAATTATTATTATATGTAATCATTAGCGGACAACTATCCTCTCAAGCTGTGCAGTAAATAAATAAAATATTATGAATTAATGATTCTTTATATACTCGCCGTTTCTTATATATATATATATATATATATATATATATATATATATATAATTCCACTTTTTACAAATCGAATTTAGTACTTGCAAACATGCGTGTTGTGAAACAATCAACACCTTTAACCATAAACAATAATGACATTGGCGTGCAATCCTTAGCTAAAAAGAAAAACATAGTGTTCTTCTGCCTTCATCTATTCGATGTCTAGTTGTTGGTCCATCAAATTGCGGTAAAACCAACGTTATGATTGGGCTGATAGAACATCCTAATGGTTTAAAGTTTGAAAACGTATATGTTTATTCTAAATCACTTTATCAACCAAAGTATCAATACCTTGAAAGTCTACTGCAACCAATAAAGGGATCAAATATTATACATTTTCCAGTTCTGATAATATTATATCACCATCTGATGCTCGAAATAATTCTATATTTGTTTTTGATGATGTAGCTTGCGATAAACAAGGTATCATTAGGGAATACTTTAGTATGGGGCGTCATAAACAAGTCGACAGTTTTACCTTTGTCAAAGTTATACTCGTATACCTAAGCACTTACTACGTGATAATGCTAATCTTTTAGTTTTATTTAAACAAGATGATTTAAACTTAAAACACATATATGACGATCACGTCAATACTGACATGAAGTATGATAAATTCCGTGAAATATGTGCTGCTTGTTGGCAAGACAAATACGGTTTCTTAGTTGTAGACAAAGATAGTGATCCAGATCAAGGAAGGTACCGAATAGGTTTTGATCACTTCATACATATTTAAACCTTGAGAGACGCAAGTATCGTTAGTATCGAAGAATTTTTTACTACAATAAACTTTTACGCAATGAACAAGGAGGCGATAAAACTTAAAAGAATTTTAATTAAGAAAAGAAACATTGTAAAAACAAATTGCGTCAGTTAAAAGATAATGAAGTCGTCCAAGTGGAATCAATCTTACCCATAACATCACGATTAGAAACTATTGCTAATAAACTGGATGGGGAAAGTGCGGTAAAGAAAGAAAAATTTAAAGAAGAAGAAGAACTGCCTCATAGCAGTGTAAAAAAAATTAAACCTAAATTGCTAGAAAGGAACGTTGACTATATTGATTCCCCGGTTATTGCTCAGCATATACCAAATATAAAAATGATGCCATAGAGGTAGATGATGATGATGACGATGTTGAGAATGAATATGAAGCAGAAATTAATCGAAATGCACAAGAAGCCCAGGAATATATTCAAAGCTTTGCCGATTCACCTGGTATGACACATTATCTCGAACAGCTACATCCGCTACCTCGAGAATATATTTACAATATGTTTAAAGATGTTAAGAACGAATTTGATCATAAATATGGTATTAGGTTTAACCCTGATTCAAATGGTCTTATGATAGGCAATTCGAATTTCGCGTTGGATGATGAAAATGTTCTAATAAATGATTTGAAATATAAAGGTACTCCTGGATTATACGAACTACTGTTTAAAAATATCCTGTCGGGTACAGTCATCAAGATCTAAAGTCGTACCTTGATATTGTAAAAGAACAAATGCTAATAGAAGATATTATTCTGAAACAGAACAAATTCAGGGTAATACTTCATATAAGTACAAGAATATAATATCTACATTAAACATACTTCCCCAAACACCCGTAGACCTAGAACATTACCCTATAGAAAGCGTCTTGGAGACGGTATGACAATGGAAGTATCAAATAACGCTATAGATTATTTATATTGGAATGATCCCAATGAACTTGTTGATAGATTACGACTTTTAGTTTCATCTCAGACTGCTGGACACACAGGTCACGGCAACGAAATAAATTCGATCATTGAAGAATTGCGTGAGGCGAAAGTAATTAGATGATATGACAATTGACAAATTTGGAAGGCACATACATAACCGTAAAATAGATATAACTGAACAGGAATATGAAAATAAAAGTGAAGGTTTTGAAACCTTGATTGAGTACAAGTTACATATGCTACATTACACGGTAGTAGCAACGTTTTACTCTAATACATTTCTCGACGGTGACAAGACATTCCTTATTTTCAACATTAAACATAATTATGAATTTCCTTATGAGGAAGCAGTCATTGAGAATATTAAAGGATACCCGCAAGACATTGAAATTCTTATAAACGAAAAAGTTATGTAATTGCACAGTTACAAGGATTTTTGCTTAAACGTATGGATGTAATCAGCTTTCGTGACAGCGGTGCTATCATAAACAATACCACAATGTTTCTTGATTTTATATTAAAAGTTCCTTTCAAAGCAAGTGGAGCCCACGACATTCAAACATAGAAGTATTTCATTAATTGTATTTAATAAATCCTGATTATAAAAAAGTATTATGATAGTTGCTCAATCAAAAGTGAAAGAGGATATAGTAAATGAACTTCATAAACCAGCAAGAATAAATTTCAAGAGACGCAAAGTGATAGTAAAAGGTTTAAATGACCTTCTTCAGACCGATTTGATTGAAATGCTACCATATTCGCAAACAAACAAAGGATTTAAATACATTTTAGTAGTTATTGATTGTTTCTCCAAATACGTATGGGCTGTACCACTTAAAAGTAAAACGGGTATTGATGTTACTGCTGCAATGAAAACAATTTTAAATAAATTTAAAAATCCGCCAAGAAATTTGCAGTCTGATTTTGGTAAAGAATATTATAACAAACACTTTCAATCCTTAATGCAGACATATGGCATAAACCATTATAGTGTTTTTCTACAAAGAAAGCATGCATTGTAGAACGTGTAATTAGAACTTTAAAGGGAAAAATGTGGCGCTTGTTTAACCTGAACGGTTCTTACAATTGGATAAAAATTTAAGCGATATTGTGAAACAATACAACAATACAGTTCACAATACTATCGGAGTCAAACCTGTAAAAGTTGATAAATCAAATGAAAAACTATTCTTAAATCATCATTTACCCACATCAAACTTGCAACCAAAATACCAAAATATTCAATAAAAGACAGTGTGAGGATTAGTAAACACAGGAAGCATTTACAAAAGGTTACACGCCAAACTGGTCAAATGAAATTTTTAAGATTAAAAGGTAAACGTAACCAATCCTACAACATATATATTAGAAGATCAAGATGAGAAAGAAATCAAAGGTGCATTTTATGAAACGGAGTTGCAAAGGTTAAACATCCAGGAATTTACCTGGTAGAAAAGTACTAAGAAAGAGTGGAAATAAAGTATTTGTAAAATGGTTAGGCTTTCTAACGTACACAATAGCTGGATCGATAAAAATAATGTTTGCTAGAAGTTGTTATAATAATAGTTAATAAGGCTAACATTGTAAAATTATATTAAAATAAATAATACAGACAAAATCTTTCTATTGTTTTTATTATTATTATAAAGGAATTTTGTAAGACTAACATTGTAAAATTATATTAAAATAAATAATACAGACAAAATCTTTCTATTGTTTTTATTATTATTAAGCCATTCTTTTAATAAAAGATATTTTGTTTTGCGCATTGCAAATTATTATTGCTGTGTCTACAACAATGGATGTTATATTTTAAACGATTGTTGATTTTTAACTCCGATAGCTTAGGACAACCTAGTGCAAGCATATCAGTTACAAAGTTTTGCATTATATATGTTTCAATCAATTTCTTCTTTTCTAGACCCTTCACAAATACTTCTTCACCGGGTCGGATAATTTGCTTCAAATAAAGCGCTATATATGATGACACCATTCCAGCCGTTGAAGATTCATCCCAAGAAATACCATGAATATTCCTTGTCACCCAGTCGTTATGTTTTATATGATCTTGACTCAAACAACTTGACTGCATTGGCAGTTTAAAAATTTGATGCCAAACATCACCTTTCAACAAGTCCAAAACCGCAATTTCTTTACACACAAACTCGTTTTTCTTGTATTTAAATCCCTGAATATCAATTATATACATGTTTGTATGTAAATATATGCAGTAAACTTCGACTAATTAAATTAATATTAGAGCAATCTCCTTATATAGCAGATTACCACCATCTGCGTACTTTGCCAACCCACTTTTCAACCTATCACAAGAGTGAACTCATTTTGAATTAAAACCGGCCCATGTGTATTTGCAGCCTCTAAACATAAATCAGAATCCACTTTAATTAAAAACACAATTGACTTGAATGCGATATTTTTTGCATCTGTCATACTGTCTCGCTAGAAAACCAAATTCAAAACATCTACACATTTTCTCTGCACTTACATTTTCAACATACGTGTGTTACATTGAAAGTAATATAAAGACGATCCTAATTCAAAACGTGCCCACAAGTATTTTACATTTGAAAAGAATTTAGGTTTTCACATTTTACATTAAAAGTATATAACGCCGATCCTAATTCAAAACGGTGCACGTGTAACTTCTCGCTAGAAAACCGAATTCAAAACAGCTACACACATTCTTCTCTGCACTTACATTTTTTTTAACATACGTGTGTGTTTCATTGAAAGTAATATAAAGCCGGTCCTAATTCAAAACGTGACAGACGTATTTTTACATTGAAAGTATAGAAGAATTCATGTTTTCACAACTATTTTACATTCAAATGTTTTCACAACTATTTTACATTGAAATTATATAGGGCCGATCCTAATTCAAAACGTGACAGACGTATTTTCCAGTGTAAAATACGTCTGTCGCGTTTTGAATTAGGACCAGCCCTATTTACCTACTACTGTTATATGCTTATGCTTATTTACATGTTTATTTATTTTATATTTTTGCATGTACTTTATTATTTTGCCGCTTGATTTGTTTTGTCTGACGTTCTGCCCCTACTTTTGGTTGTAGTATCTATAGAAAGGAAGATTGTTATTATAATACAAATCAATTAGGGAACGACAAGGAACGTAAGGGGCTAATATAGGATTCACTTAGGATGAAATACTTAGACCAGGAAGCACGACTTTGTAAATTTATAGAGCAGGCAAAATGCTGTATTCACTATTAATATATTTGGCAATTGCTTAAAAATTTTGTATCAGTTTTTTATAATTAGCTAGCTAGATTTGGATAGTTTTAAGACGACCCTTCAGGTTGCACCGGTAAGCAGATCTGGCAGCTGCTATTCGGTATTTCGGATCCCTCCTCTTTCATTTTTGTTTGTGTCTAGGGATACCATTACTTAAACTTCAATTTTAGTTTCAGTATGTTAGTTTTTTATTAGGATCGATTAATTTTGAAGTTAGATTAAAATCGAAGTACATTTAATTTCGCGATTAAACTCAATGTAGTACCTTCGGGTGGAGCATTGGGGACATGGTCGCAAGCATAGCAGCCCTTATTCAAATTATAATGTTAGTCCATTGAATTATAATCGTTTGAAGAGCATGACTGATGACTGTCTTTTAATAATTCTTTCTATTATGATTTAACGGTGTAGGTAAGTTGAAATCTCGGGGGCGTTAAATACTGATTCAGGTTTGTGTGACTTGAATTGAACTGTGGTTGGATTTTTCGGTGTATGGGAATATATGTATTGGAATTTTTGCACTGTCTATTTACTACCACATCTTGTCAGGGTTAGTCTCTGCGCATTTAATTTTATGACATTTTACGCTTCTGCTATTTAAATAATTTACAATGGTTTCGGTATCCTTGCAATGCGTGAGAATGTTTTTGACTCCACGCTTATAGAATGATTAGTCGTAGAAAATATATTGGCGTTTTCCTAATTTGATATATCTATAGTTGAAGTCTCGGTTTTTAATTGCTGGTTGTAAAAGAATGCACTTAGTGCTTTACTATTTATTTTGGTATTTTACTTTAATAATATGATGAAATAGTCTTATTATTAACTGTAAACCATCGAACTTATAGAAAATTGTTTGAGTAGTTTTTACTATGGTTCCTAAACTAACTAAAATCGATAAATGTTTTCCCATATACAAATGTGTGTGTAATTAAAGTGCAAGTGTTATGATCCATTTTTTTTAAGGTTGTTCTAAGTTTTCTGCTAGAAGTTTATGTGGGGGTATGCAGCGAGTTCACAACTAACTAATTATATTCCAATAAGATATATCATGTACACTGCTTATTTAATTCCTGTTTTAAGTTGACCATATTTGTTCTAAATGGATGTACAGGTGAATGTATGTTGATTCCTACCAGTTGTGTAAGATCCAGACCATCTAAATAACCAATTGCAGTGCTGTTAATATCTAAGAAATTTTCATCTAAAAACTGTAATAAGGTAGAAACGCCAGCAGCTGAATTTTTCAAATTCTTTGAGAAACTCTGTCTCCATTAATTCTTAATACAAAAGTGATGAAAAAACATTCTTTACTGAATTTCAAACAATGCTAGGATTATAATGAAAGCTTCTGAAGGTAATTAGAACTTAAAAGTTTGTACAGTATTTCTAATGCACATATTTTTGAAACTGAAACATTTAGCAATAGCATTGTCTTACTAAATTTAACAAAATCAGTTTGTTTAGTATTTTACATTGAATATCCTTAATTTGAAGCTTACTAACATTAATGAGATTAGAGTATTGATTGGTTTTATTTAATTACCTTCCCTACTTCAAAGCCTTCATTTAATTTTGATTGTGTAAAGCAGTCAGTTAATAACAACCATTAATATCGTGTAAGTGGCTTTATTACTAGGCCACATTTTTAAATGTCATCTTTAAATTGTGCTTTTAATAGTTCTTATAACTCCAGGTGATCCATGAGGTAAAACTTTTTTCTAAGGCATAACACTAATTAATGTTGTACAATATTGATATTTAATCAGTTTTTAAGCAATACTATTCAAAGTAAGCTTTTTAGCTGTTGCTTTTAAGTGTGAGGCAGTTCAATAGGTTTTTGTTGGTGCACTCATTTGCTGCATCTAATTAAACATGGTCTTTAGACAACAACTTTTCTGTAGCATACAGTGTTGTAGTTGCTGCAGGCTTGTGTTGTCAGCAAATGTAATTAGTTTGTGGTTGGTATTTAAGTTAGCAATATTGTTGGACCAAAAACAGATAATCGAAGAATGCTATATACTTGTATGCACTAAAAGTAGAACCATTTATATGGAGATTTATACTCTATCCCTTAGATAATTTAAACCACTCTTAAGAGTTTATCATGTGTACAATTTAAATTTTTGTATTAAAATGGTGTGTATTGTACAATTAAATTCTGGAAAGCCTCGAAATATTGTCGTAACAGCTAATGTGTGCTTCACATTTTAACTATTTTAATGAGCGCCGAATAAAGGTTGTGGGAATTTATTTATTCAGTTTTTTATGGGAAACCGCTTTATACAAAATATAACAATAATTATAAGTACAAAGCATGTTAAAAAAATATTTTTTTTAATTAAATAAAGTACAAGTAAATCAAGTTATTTTAAACTGTAGTAATTTATCAAAATACATTAGGCTGAATATGAATGACATAACATGACAATTTATTAAGATTCGATTAGTAAGTTTAACAGAGATACACGAAAACAATTGTAAGAAGAATTAAACCAGTCTAGCTGAGGGAATTGCACAAGGTTAAAATATAAGTAGTAACCATTATTAGTCACGTGAGGATGACAATAGAGCAATGGTTTACTTCTAGTAGCCCTGCTAATATGGACATACTCAAGGATTTCGGGGAAGACTACTAGGCAATTAATGACTTTATACAAAAACAAATAAATGAGTACACACCTTGTGATATAGGTTTAACAATTGGAGCTCCAATAGATTATCCGTAGAGCAGGCTACACCAAATAAATTCAACTTATAGGTGATGTACCGGATAAACCTTTTTCTACACACTCTCGAGTTTGTTTATGTGAATATGGAGACCCCATAATGGAAGCATATTCTAAAATACTTTTAACTAACATGAAGTAGAGAAATTTAATGGTAGAAATGGAGAAATGATTAAAATTTCTTTCAATAAATCCTGACATCCATAAGGCTTAGTTTGGACGTTACAAATGTGAGGGATGAAAGATAATTTAGAGTCTAGAAAGATTCCAAGATCTTTAATTTCTAGTACTCCACTAAGAACAGGATTTTCTGTATAGTAGTCTACATATGTACTTATAACACACGTGAAACAGAAATTACATGACACTTGCTAATATTAATAGGAAGTCTATCAGCTACACACCAATTAATTAAAGGCAAATGTGTAGGTTAGCTCAGAATAGAAATCAGTGGAGGTACGTGTCCAATCAGTTCCAGGATGGAAAACCTAAGGATGAAAAAGTAATTGTATTTAAACTTTATGATTATCGTAAACAACTACTGGTGTTGGTTCTGCAATATTTTCAACAAATGTTGATTGTGCAAAAGGAGTAATTGGAAAACTATCGATTTGGAAAATGCTTAAGTGGAGGGGATCTTGGTAGTCATCAGATCGCTTAACACCCTTTACGTATCACTGTTGACGGCTAGCAGTTTAGGGCATGTAATAGGTACACCTAGGAAGAAACTTGTTAGTCAACTACACACACACACACACACACACACACACACATATATATATATATATATATATATATATATATATATTTATAATTATGGGGTAGTTTAGGGGTAGGTTAAGTCACAGGGGTCGTAGAACAAATAAAAGCAACTTCCAGTTAACAAAAGCACCTAATTACAGATATTATAAGAGTAAATAGGTCACTATATATATTGTTAGTTGAGAGCACACTGTATATAAAAATACATGTGATTAAATGCATAAGAATATAGAAATATTCAAGAGTAAGTACAAGTTAAGATAAGATTTGAAAACGCAACAAAATGCATCAAAATTAAATCAACGGGAAATCTATATAAATTGGGTTGATAAATATTTAACAAGTGCGTTAAATATATCATCGTCTACGCAGTCTAAATTATGCATTATTTGAAAATCGTACGTGGCATAAAGAATTACATTTGTTCAAAAATCCAATATTAACTAGGAAATAAACAAGCACCTGATTATTTCGGTTTAGATTAGAATAAGTAATAAACACTGAGTACGTGATTTAATGAACGGAAAGTCTTGGGATTTCTTAATTTATTACCATGGTATTGGAATGAATACGTGACAAGTCAAGCATTCATCCGAATATTTAGATTGAACAATTGGTAAAATTCCCGAAATACACAAAGATAAAGGCAAAAGGTGTCGTCCCAACACGGAAAGAACGAATGGAAAACAAGAGAGGTACAGCTTTAAATACGATAAAAATTGAGCGACGAGTTTAGTATACATTTTAAACTGGGCTACGACGATACTCTGAAGTGCTAAATTATTTACGTAACCAGTGAGACGAAAGTAAATTAAAATCATTTTGAAAAGTGTACGAATTGTGCAAGTGTGAGCCAATCTATTATAGACGTAAGTAAATGACGACTTAATAAAAATACATTTCTAACATAAATAAAACAGGGCTCCTGTTAATTACTCTGGTTAATTACTTCTGGTTGATTACTTCTTGTTAAATACTGACATGGTAAATATTCTATTACTGTTTTGTTAATTAAGGACATGGAAAGTCTTTTATTTACTGATATTCAAATTGAATCTTAAATTGGATTAACTTATGGCTGGCATCTTAATACTGGCTCTAACACTAAAATTTAAATGGGATCTTAATAACGATTTGGATAGTATTTTGGTTTTGATGCCGACCTCCAAATTCGACTCTAAATATTCAGACTGGGCACGAAAACTCTTGGGGGATGCAGAGGAAATACAGAACCATTCCAGGTTAGCGATATTGATATAATTTATTACTGAAAACTGTTTTAATTCAATATTTTTCGTATGTGTAAGAGTCAACAAAACACAGTAGTTTCATTGATCAATTTATGAAAAAGGTAATAGGCATCTTGAAACGTTTCAAAGGTCTCTAAATATAAGCAAAAAGGCTAGTTTTGCTGGCTTCAATTTCATAATTCTGGTATATGTAAATATTCTGAAAAGGGGAAAATTTTAAAAGGTGTAAATATTTAATCATTATATAATGTATTGTAGAATTGGTTTTTTTTAATTGAATCAGCTAGTTAAGGCAAAGAAAATCTATAACTTAACATTTCACATCATAGGTGCTTGATTGATCAAAGGGGCAAATAAAAATATCACAGCATTTTATTACGCCCAAATCGTAGGGGCTGGAGTATCACAGCATTTTATGACGTGCTCAAATGTGGGGCATAATATAAAGGGGATAACACAGCATTTTATGGTTCGCCCAATCGTGGGGCAGAATAACACAGCAATATATATATATATATATATATATATATATATATATATATATATATATATATATATATATATATATATATATTATATTCGTCCTTTCTTGACCATCTGTTTATATTTTAATTAAATTTTTGGAATTTGGTCATTTTCTTAGTTATATAGTGATAAGTTAAGGTTAGGTATTAGTGAAGATGTAAAATAATATAGTTTTAAAACATTTTTATATTGTTAACTTAAGTATTTTTAGAAACATATTTGAAAATGGAAAACCGAAACGCGTCATATGTATTGAATTAAAATGATTGATTGAGCAGTTTCATTTCATCACAACAAACACCATATAACTAAGAAAATGACCAAATTCCAAGAAATTTATTTTATATATATATATATATATATATATATATATATATATGTTGAATCAGTTCTTGACCTTCTTAAATAGATAATATGGGCAATAATATTCTTGGATTTAGGTCATCATTAAAACTTGGTATATGGAATAAGTTTCACATGTAAGTCAAGTAATAACATGTAGTAATAATCTTTTATTTGACGCGTTTCGGTAACACCATAATCAATAAATTTATCTATAAATACTAAACCAATGTGTTAACAATTATTAGATTTTTATATAAATATATACATACCATTGTGCAATTTTAATTATAGTACAATATAAGTCAATACATACAAATACTACTACAAACTAACATTTTAACATGCAACACAGTTTCGCTTCAATAAAAGGTGTGAATAACAATATCATAATTGGCTGTGTAATCTAATATTTAATCCCTCCACAACATGGTATATTTAAATATGTGGGGGATTTTTAATAGCCAAACAATAGTATTTTGGTAGAATATTTTTGTTAAAATTCAGAAGATTCATCTTTTGCAAATTAAATTATGGTAAATATTCATAGATCCATCTTGGTCAGTTTTTGAATTTATAGTATTCAGGTATTTATATATTTGTAAAGTTTCCATTACGTTTCTCTTGTTGTCATTGCTTTCAGTGTCTAAAATATCTACATTATTAAAATCAAATTGGTGTAAGTTGTCAATTGCATGAGAAGCAAGAGCAGTACTTTTTTTATTATTGGTTTTTATGGTATATTTGTGCTCATAAATTCGTTTACGAAGGTATTGTTTAGTACTATCTATATATACTCCAGGACATCTTGTGCAGTTAATTTTATAAATTGTGTGTGTCTTATTGTTATGTTCACTGGGTGGAAATAGTTTGGTGAAAAAATCTTTAAATGAGTAGTTTGGTTTATGAATTATTTGTATGTTATATTTTTGAAGACAGTTTTTAATTTTTTCAGAGAGTCCTGGGGTATACGTAATTCCAATTCTGGTTTCTTCTAGCTGTTTTTATTTTTATTTTGATTGTTGTAGATTTTATGTATTTTTGATTTTATTATTGGTTTATATACGGAACCGGGATAGCAATTATTGTCCCATTGTTAATAAAACTCCCTGTGTGTGCGCGCGCGTGCATGCGTGCGCGTTTGTGTATTGATGGAATTAAGTCAAATTACATCACATGATAAACATCTGACTTCATATTTTCGAGAAAATTAGATAACATGCCTAATTATTTAAATATTTATTTGTATATAAAACGTAATCGTGAAATGAGCGGTATAAAATGAATCAATTACGATTTTCGCATAAGAACAGTGAGTGTTAGATATTTTAATCATGCTTTACACAAAAATAATGATATATACAACGTTCAACGGAGACAAGCGCTTATTAAAGAGTTTCAGCCATATTTTATAATAAAAGCATTGTGTTTAAAGAACTTTACGTTCAAATGCATTTAAATACTCTATTATATGTAAATTTGCATAGGTACAAGAATTTACGTTAGTATTTCTGTTGAAGAATATATTGATTTAAGTTTAAACATTTAAATTTAATAGCAAAGAAACGTATTTCTAATTAAAAAGTGTAGCTAAATGACCCATGTTCTAGAACGATGTAATGTCTATATAAGAAAAAGACTCGTTCAAGTATTATATAGCCTTGAGCAAATTATGAAATATAACTTTAGGTCGTTTATTAATTGGTTTAGTAGTATCGTTATCTTGTTCTAAATTACAAAAACATTTTTTAAATATCTTTTATTAAGACGTATAATACTTACTTTTGATGTGATGAAGACTTCTTTTGAAGTATCCCGTCTTGAATATCTATTTACTCGCTAATAAAACATTTCTAACTCATCAAATTATTTATAATATTGTTAGAATTCTTTGGATTAAGTAAATTCTTGAATAAACATTTGTTTATAAGATACTAACCTATGTTTGTTTATAAGTCGAAATGCGACATAAATCTAACCTAACTTACATCTGTCTATGCATCTGTCAATGTTGATAGAACGTTATATTCCCATGTCCAATTGCATTCTGAAGCTTGCTAGACATACGTTTTCATGGTATTGCAGCATACGATTACGATGAATGAGTCATAAGCAACCTTGTTTGGTTTTGACTATACCTACTTTTGTTGTTCGGACCCATGTTTTCTAATAATAGACACCTTCATAAATCTTTTATTTTTTTCATATAGCACAATCTGGAACGCACCTGAATGCATCACATCTATAAAAAATCGTACTCTCTCAACGCGGTAAACATGCAAAGCAAACGATAGCAAATCTTTTGTTGCTTTCTATCTACACCTTAGTTAAGAATCGCTTAAAATTAGGTTAGGTGAAAATCTAACCTTACCTAATTTCATTTGCATTTGATTACTAGAAGGTACAACTTAGCATTTTAGCTAACTAACCTATAAAGGGTTTGAAAATAATATTAAAATCAACTGATTCTTGTTAAGAATCAACTTGGTATTAATTTTTATGTTACAGTTGCTTTTATAAATGTGCAATAAAAATTTATATCATACACAACACGATAAATATTTCCTCAATATAAACTTAGGGAGGGAAGTTAGTATCTAAGATAGATCTCTAGGCACCTTATCTGGGGTAAGGGGAATGCAAAAGATCTTACTTTATCTAAGTTCCTTAGTAGTAAAAAGAACGTGTCCTCAACTAAGATTATTTTAACTTAGGTTAGATTATCTTAGTTTTTGGGCAAATAGAAAGCAACATTTGTTAAGGAGTTGTGGCAATAAACTTGCAATTGTATGATTTGTTGCCTATTCATTGGTTGCATATATTATTAAGTACTTTATGCTTATTGATGATTTTTTTATCTTTAAAAATTTCTTAAAGAGACTAATGTTCAGATTTCAGAGTTGTATTTTACTATTTCGATTATTTTATTGCTCTACTCCCATTTTAATGTAAATATTTGATCTCTTAAATAAACAGAAAAAAAATAATCCAAGGAATTGAATTAATTTTTTTAATAAAACGGATAACAAAAACTCATCTGGAATATATTCTTAATTTTCGTGTGTTTAGTGCATGAATTAAAAGAGGAATTATTAAAACACATAATTGGCTTTCCATTTCTTTGAGTAAAACACTTTTTTTTTGATAATTATTATTTTCAACGAGTCGAAAAAGATGCATGTTTGAGCAACCTTCTTTTTTTTAATTAATGATATGAATTGATTGTTTACTGTATACGTTCCGTTCCTCTCCTATAGAAGGAAGTTGCCTGGGCTTCCGTATTAATTTTAATAACTCGGTATGTATATCTAGCTTTATTAGTTTAGTAAACATGGATACCATAATCGGATCCTTTTCATTGCTATTTTTATTTTTAAATATTTTACGTACTTGTAATTCTATTTTCGGAACGCGTCTGACGTGCTATGGCAGTGGTTTGGGAATTTAAATTACGACAGTTTGACTGACTGTAAGAACCAAAATCAATTTTTTTCATTAGAGCAAATCAAAATGTCGAGAGACGACCGTGTTTCTCGTTCAAATTTGCGTCAGTTGTGTGTGATGTAGTTAACATAAATAAATATGATTATTTAGAAAATATTGTAACCGGAATCTTTATAGATTCACCAAAGTTTTTCACATTTTCTTTTAAGGGTATGAGTCTTATAATGTGCTTTCTATCACACTAAAGTATTCCTTTCAGGTCACAATGACCAAGAAATTTGAGTTTGATTGGCGTATACCTGTTCCTGAGGCTCTTCTAACTGGATGTGTGTTTGATAGATGGACTGAAGAAAAAGACAACACTGATTACGAACCAAATGCGCTTTTTAAGGTTGACAACTATGGGTTTTTCATATACTGGAAGAGTGATGGAAAGGTATGTGATTTAAATTAGGTAGTTCGAATAGTTTTCTTGAATAGTCTTAAGAGACTAATTCTACAAAGAATATGTACATACTTTTAATTTTGAAGGTTGTTTGTGTATGCTGTTTTACTACTAGAAATTCGGTTATTTTTGAATTCCAAATTAATTATTGATTCTTGTACTGGGTATATCGAAAGATTAAATGAATTCGGTTTAGAAAAAATGCTGTTTTCGTGTATGAACGCATAAGTAAGTGTTGAAAGAGGTACACCTATGTATACCTACATTTATTTCATCATTGCTCTTTTAAATAAACTTTCAACCAACTTTATTGAACAGTAAATAACATTCATGTCAGTGTTTTTATAACATTAATGTTTTCTAAACATTTAGCATGTAATAGAAGTGAATTTGTGCAATAAACCTTAAAATAGTAATAATTGAACAATGAATTGATTTTTGATCAAATCGTGTTGTTTAGTGTTATTTTTAAATAGTGATAGATCGTGGAAATTAACTAGTGTTTATTTCGACTTTCCCGTCTTAGAAACAAATTACGATGTAATTGTATAACAATTTATATATTACAGTTACCAAATAAAAATCGGATTTTAATTAGATACCAATGAGTGTTGTTTTGAAATCACTTGATTGATATGACATCTGTAGATACACAAGTTCAATGAATAGAATTTACTTTTTAAAAACATACGTCGAAGTATCATTAATAATGAGATTGCTAAATTTACTTACAGCGATGTATTTTTAAACTAGTATTGCATGCATTCCATTAGTAGATGAGAAATTTGTAGTTGAATAACATTAAATAATTATTCCGATATATTAACCTAATAATCTGCGTGGCTAAGTCGAATCAATTTTTGTAAAAATTTTCGTATCAAATTGTCATATATTTTTTACAAGATGATTATTAAGATGTCATAAGCTCAAAGGTAACGAGACAAGTTCAAATTTTAACTAGGTTAGTGATGGCTGGTTCGTTAACTCTCATTGTGCTATAATTGTTTTAACAATTTGTCGTAAAATTTTATTCTTTACTGTTAGAAAATTTGTTGTGGATAAAATGGACACCAAACGAATAAATTTTGATTTGCCCTGAACGGGCGGTGATGCCGTAACAATATAAGAATGTGTTGGCTAACTACAGTGGTGTTTTTATGAAAGAATTATAAAAGAAAATAGAAAAATTTGAAATAAAAATAATTAAAACAAAATTAGTAAATATAAAAGCTGAAAGATAAAAAATTACGTTACAGTATCACTTATGCTGAAAGGTTTTCCTTCTTTGTCAAAAGTTCTTTTGTCAATTCATCAAAAACATTAAAACAATTAAATTAAAAGTTAAAAAGTCAAAAATAAAACATCCTTCAATCCTAAAAGAAACAACACTAAGGTTGCTGAAGGCGAAAGGTCGTAAAGCATCGTTCTATACTCCATGGGGGGGGGGTTCAACTCTGGTACTGCAATGCTAGGATAATACCACCTGAGAAATAGAACAAGCTATATCCTCCAGTCAAGTATTACCCCAAACCTCTGGGTATAATTTTCCATTGGATCATTTACTCAGAAAGTCTATCTTGAAATCGACCCCAGCTAGCACTCTCTCTATCTCTCTTGTTATAAAAAAAATCCATGAAAATTGAAACCCCACCCCCATTTAGCACCCCAAGATAATCTAAATGTCCGAGATATTCAGTGCATATCTCCCAACCAAGTCAAATTCTAAGTTCCTATTTTAAAAATAAAAAAAAAGTAGCTAAAGTTGTACTACATTCAATTAAAAAAATAATTTCCCCCAAATAAAAAAATTATAATTAAATTAAGTTTTTAATCTAAATTGTAGCCTTCAATTTTTATTAGAAGTCTTGTTTAAGTTTTAAATTTTTCTCATAATAAATCCCTAAGGATTGACCTATAATATCACTTCTTCTCACGATTGTAAATAAATCTAAAAATTCAAATATTTATCTGGTCTTGAAGAAATTTGTTGCGTTTAAAAGCAAAATGTTTCTGTCCAATTTTATTTCCGATCAATAACTAATTACGTGCTGTCGTACGTCATAATTGTGTTTTCTTGAAAATTTTCTTAATCCGGTAACTGCCAAATCATTAATATTTTTCACATCTAACTTGTAATTCATAACTTGGTTCAGTTTTTACTAAAAAGTCTACAACACACATAAGTTCCCACTCGAATAAAAAATTCAGTTTTCAAGTCACAATCAGTTAATTTCTGTCCTAAAAACTTCTCAAGATAATTTTAAAAAAATCTTAAAAAAAATTCCATTTATCTAATTAATTTAAAAAAATGAAAAATAATTTTAAAAAAACTTAACTTAAAAACCTCACGTTGAAAATATTTCTGTAAACTATTTAAAAAGCTAAAAAAATTACGACGTTTACGTTTATGCAAAAAAGTTTTAATAATTAAAACAACAAAAAAAACTGCTAATGATAAAAAATGCTTTAAAATTGGAAAATTACTTTAAAATAATAAATTTCCTTATGATTGGATGTCAAAAACTTTAAATATATAAAAATTAACAAAGACAGACAAAAAACTATCCTCATATTTAAAAAAGCTCCCTATTGAAAAACAGCCCTAATAAAAAACAAAACAGCTTTGAAGTTGAAAAATTACTATAAAATAATAAAAACTACCTTAAAAACTGTCTCATATTAAAAAATATTCTATTGAAAAAAACAGCCTTAATGAAAAAATCCCTATCAGTAATAAATGCACTGGAGTTGGCACCGAAAATTTAAAATCACCTAAAAATTAAAAAAAAACAGTCCCATGCATGGGCGTTAAAAGTTCTGTTACTGGTAAAATTAACATTAAGTGAACAAATTTTGATTTGGTCTGAAGGAATGGAGACGCTGTAACAATATAGGATGCCTCGGCTAAGTGCAAGATGTGGGAGTTTCCTATGGAAAAATTATAAAAGATAATAGAAGAATTGAAGTAAAAACACAAAATTAATAAATAAATAGGCTGAAAGACAAAAAACTATGTTACACTAACTATCATTTACCCTGAAAGGTATTTCTAGTGTTTTCCAAATTTAGGGATACCAAACCGTCTGCCACAGCAATTCTTGTGATATTTGTATGTACATGCAAGATGGTTATTTCGCATAAATCTCCCTTGCTTTGGTATCCTAAATTTTGTCACATTATATACTACCTTTCTAGAATATACCTGAAATGCTTATTAATTCCCTAATACTTAAGAAATTTCTCAAAATTAAATGCTTCTTCCAAATAAGATACCATCACATGGGTAGCTAGATATTCTTTACAATTAGCTGACTTTACTTAGTTTTTAAATGATTCAAGTAAATATTCAACCTAAACTTTAATTCTATTAACATAAAGTAATATCAATGAAAATACAAATATACTTTCCCAAAAACCAATTTCTTAACCTCAAACTTGGACAGGTATTGCTAAAAGAAAAAAATTCTAAACAAACTTTAACCCTAAGCCATTGACAAAGCTATTCATCACTTCAAATTCTTTCCTGTTTTTAATATTAATTTACCTGACATTTATAAATCCCAATTAGTGGACATTGTCGCCTATAACAAATAAAAAACCAGTTAACTACCAACTTTTCGCTGCATCATTTCATTGTCAGTTTTAAAGTAATGTAATTCACATATATGCTTTTTAATATTTTAACTGATAATATTATACTTAAATTTAATTAACACTCGCTTCTTCTGTAAATCCATAATTAATAAAAATAATCACACGTTATCATATGTTATAAGACCAACCATGTTAATTCCATTTTTTCATTCTTCAATGACAGCTACCATTGACCCAATATAACTCAAAATGGTGGGAAGAACTATCCAAATCTCAACCCCTCTCTAAACGGTCACAACGACGATAATTCCACCATGGGTGCATGGAAAATTTCTTGTCGCACGAAACTAAGTTCACATAATTTCATTTTCCTAATATCGGGTCCAACTATACGGAAGACAGTTGTTGCAAATAGGTTTTATTTGCTTGTGGTTTCCTAAATTTATTACATTATATTTTACCTTTTCTCTCTACTGCCTTAAAACACTTTATTAAATTTTTGTCAAATTAAATAAAATTCTCGAAATCAAGGTTTTTTCCTGAATTACGACTACATCACTGGGGTAGCTGGATATCCTTTCATAAGTTTACGTAGTTTCAAAGAAAAATTTTCATGAACTGAACTCCATTAACCAAAAATTCCTAAATTATAATTACACGTACCTTAATCTTAAAGAAAAACAAACTGAGATAATATTTAACTAAACAGGTATTAACAAAAATATTAAAAAAACATATATTCAAATCCATCAATCCTATTACTCCATATTTTCTCGTTTCTCATATTAAATTACGTGACAAACCTCGTTTTTGGAAATAATAAAACTAGAAAACAGTTAAATACCAGCTTTTCTTCAATCCTTTAGTTGTCCATTTGAAATACTAATGTTTTATGCTTTAACCTTATGAAGTGAGGTTGTTTTTGTGACATTTGCTCATTTGTAGAGAAAATAATTTCGCTGTAATATTACTTTGAACTTTGTTAAAAAAATTTCCTTTGTAATTTTTTACCTTTTAATGCTTTATAATAAATGTTTCTTTTAAAATTAAAAAAATCGAAATAGTTGTTTTTTATAGGAAATTTAATGTAGTTTATGAAAATCGGATTGTTTATCTAGTTATTTGCAGCAGAAGCCGAGAAATTTAACTTTTACTGCAAGAAGTCGCGTTATTAAGAAACAGACTAAAAAAACCGTAGCTCCTAAACCAATCGAGATAGGACAGGGGTCATATTAACAATTTTTGTTGCAAATTAAGTGTACTATCTCCCAGTTAATTTTTGCACGAACGATACCATTCACCCTGTATATATACGTACCTCACATATCATACGAAGCCCGCTATGTACTGCAGATTAGACGAAGCCCGGGTCGAGGGGAGTGGTAGAATAATTTAATTTTTACTCTGGTACATCATATTAGAATAAATGTGTATAATTATTACAACTAAGCACCTTTATGAAGCCCGCCAATGTTGTCATTTAAAAAAGCTTATTTCTCCTGCTGGTGATCCTCATTTACTTTATATTTCAGACTTGTGTTATTTATTGGGGTGTTGGTTCTACAACTATGTTGTGAAAAATATTATAAAAGAGGCTGGTGATTAAAATTGTTTATGCTATATGTATTTAAAATTACGTTTACTGTCGACTTTTTATGGATGTAAAGATATAGATTTGTAACTTAATACTGTTTAGTAATCGAAGCCGAACACCTGTTCCTCTCCTTGTATTTTGATATTTTTAAACAGCCTTCCTTATTTTAATCAAGTGAATTTAAAAGTATATTATGTTGAAGGTGATTAACCTAAAACAACGAATATGTTAAAATTCAACAAGAGATCCAAAAGCTCAAACTAAGCACTAAGTGAATTCGATTTTCTAGTTTATCACAGGTTAATCAACTAAATTCTAGTTTTTTTAAGCTCATTCGTATATTCGTACTCAAAGTTTTTAATTCGGTCTTTCACACAGTATCTTGGATATTTAGACTTTACACAGACCGTTTCAGTTATGACACTGAAAGAGATGCTGCAGTTAAAGTTACAATTTTTAAAATTTCATATCTAAAGGTCATGTTCGTCTTCCGAATGAGGCATCTGCTTATATTTGCTTTAATACTAAACCAAGTTTTAATGTTGTTGAGTGAATTTTGCTATATTTTGTGCAGATTCTAGATATTGTTCCAATATAATCTTCAAATTTCCAGCTTGGTATCACGTAACAAAAGTATAGAAACGAAACCAAACGTTTCGTTTTTAATGTCGTGAATATCTTTTATACCTATATGACATAAATATAGTTCTGCTTGCAATTTTTGCCAGCATTGTTAAAAATAACTACAATTTTAAATCAGTTGATAATAATTTTAATGTCAGTCTAGATTTTAAAATAACTAAGATGGTGGTGGTTCTATGTGATGTTGCTATGGCTATAATGTATATCCACATTTCTGTTTATGGAATCCTGAAATGGATTAAAAGTTTTTTGTAAGAGTTAGTGTGCAAAGAAGACTAGAGTATTAGTATATAAAGCAGACTTTGGATAAAAGTCTGTTTTATATTAACTTTCCTATTTAACATAATGTTTCCCATATATAAATAGAATATCTCCAATTTGCGAGAGGAAAAGAGGGTGGTGTTTTGATTCTATAAAATGTCTAAATTTTGTGTGCTTCATCTAAATTAATAACCCTAAGTTCAAGCTAACTTTTTTTGTAACTTTCTATCGTTTTGTAGATGCACACTAGAACCCATGCAATTCTAGATCACTTCTAAAATTGTTGACTTTTAAAGATTTTACCGAATAATTTGTACTTCAGTTAGAGTGATGTCTACAAAAAGCATACATGTTAATAACTGCATTCGATGACATGAGTTACAAAATATTAAGTGTTAATATAAATGCAAAAGGAAAACCAACTTATCCCTATTGAAAATAAGAAACCTTAACTATACAAATTAACAGTTTAAAATATGAAAATAACATGCACAATCCCGAACTGACTTAGGCCAGATCACACAGTACACCATTCAAATGTGTTTGAAACTTTACTTTCTTGGAGGAAGTATTAAACATACAATGTACATAAAAGATCAGCATTCACGGGTGGACATCCTCAAACCACACCGAAGGTTAAACGCTTCATGGCAGCTGGTTTGACCTGAGAAGCGCATTAACACGCTGTAGAATTCAAATTTTATGAAATTCTATTATGAGTTGTAGTAATAATTTACAACATTAAAACACCCTTGCATAAGTTTAATTTCCTAGGACGCTGTGAAGCAGCACGTAAATTTTTATTAATAGCAAATGATTAAGAACTTATTCATTAATAGGTATCATTAAAATGAGCGATTTTCTTTTGGCACGGGGCTGCAAATTCGAGTTGCCGTAACTCCCTTACTACCGCAGTATATGTACATTATTTTATTTCTATCTCTGTGCCATTAAAATCGTATTAAATTTTGAAGCCCGCGGTGTTAGCCGCTCAAAGCGAAACAAGGCGACTGGCGAAGAAGGGCTTCAATGTGTACTTCACCGCCCGTGGTGCTTATGGCTGTTTTTCATGAGCCTCCCGGTTATTTAAAATATCGTTTGGTACATTTGTGTTTGGATAAAAAGGACAGTCGACGTCGACATAGGTAATATCGTAAGACCTTGATAAATAGTCGGTTATTTTATTGTGATTAATTTATCTTGAATGTGATGTTTGTCAAACCGACAATACCAAATCACCATTTTCTGACTAATACTCGAGCACTTCAGTCTTCGATTATTAATGGCAATTTCGTCGAGTCTGATTGCAGAGCACTCGAAGAAAATTTATTCAAAAAAAAAAATAAAAAAACAGCTAAATTGTTATTTTTGTATTTACTTAAGGAAATAAAGCATACAGAAAAACATTTACCGCCAAAGGGGGTAAATCTAATTTACTAACCTAATATGAAGGCGGTAAATTAGATTTGCAGATTTGACTGGCGAAAAAATTATTTAATATAGACTTAGACACGTTATCGTGGGTTTGTAACCATGGTTTTTGAGTAATAATCAATCATTTAATTTCCTAGCAAAGTTGTTACGTTAAATCCCTGCAAGGGATCTATTTCTGCATGAATATTAAATTCAAACTACATTTATTTAAAACACCCTAAAATTTCTAAATTAAACTACCTTACGCTTTTTATGTTATTTCAAATCATATGTATTAGCAATCAACAAGCGTGACTTCCTTTTAATTGAACGAGTACGTATTTAAACATACTGTAAAATTTCCTCATAATTCTTAGTACATGGTTAAATAAGTAGCATTTATTCTATAATAATGTCCTTTGCTTTGCATTTTCAATTTTTCAAATCTTATAAATTCAGAATAAACTTTGGAGGCAGTCTGTTTCTATATAGAGCCCTTTTTCCATAAAGGAGCTCTGTAAGTCATGTTGCTAATTAAGACGCCTTCTTGTTAAGTTGTTTTACTTAGTGTTACTGTCTAGTGCAATTATTTCATATACTATCCAATCCGTCGGCAAGTGTAATACACACTTGTAGGTCCACTACGATAGTACCAGAAGTAGAGAACTACACTTCTTGAAGAACATTTATTCAGTTTTCTTCTTCTTGATGCTACTATGAAAGCTACGTCTTTGGTTGGTTGATAACCACGTAAGTGATGTAGTTTTCGTACTCCTGGTTATGACACAATAAATTAGAGATTGCGTGTTAAAATTGATTTTCTTATCTCAGTGCACAAGTGATTCCGTAATTATTTTCTAAGTCACAATAAACCGAAGCTTGTTAGGACGATTTTTACTTGTTTTATAATTAATATTAGGAAATACTAAAGTCAACAACCAGTTTATTAAATTATAAACTAGAGTAAGTTAACAATTTGTTTATATCAGTTAGGGTTACGTTATTTTTTTTAGGAAGTGCACTTCACAGAGCACGTAAAAATGCTGTACACAATTGTCTAATTTTCTTCTTGTATATATTTAGGGCTGGAAACATTGTGTAGGTATCCTTGTATGTATTATTTAGATTTTAAGATTTTATACTCGAGATTGGCTTAAATTTATACAAGGTGTCATTAGAGAGGGTGTAGAGCCCAATAAGACAAACAAAAATTGTTTATTAACTTGTGGTCTAAAATGAATGGTTAAGCTAATAACGGACACACAAAAAACATTATCTAAATTGTTATAGAGCCTCTGTAATGTATAGCTATGCCATGAATCAAATACACAATAATATCATTCCTTAGAGTCAACCAACAAAGTTGTGACATATGCAAACAAAACTTATTGAAATATGATATCTGTGAACTGTAAAACGAAATAACCCATGCACCATACCTTCTACTAAAGTCATTTAAAACTGAAGTTCTGATGATAATCAAAAAAATAAAATTTCTTTATGCTGATTTGGTCGACTGTATTAGGTTTCTGATCTCGTAGTCTGAATATTCTAGCAATTCAGCAATAATTCACTTTAAGTCGATTGTACTTTTTCATTGAACATATTAAATGTTTTGCAAATTTGTTTTTCCTGTTTGCTTTTGTTATTAGTGTCGAATGATGCAATTTCATCACCTGCTTGGGTAATATACTTAAATGTAGTGTTGTGAGATAACTGTAATTATAGGTTTTTTTGTTTAGCTTATCAATATCCACCACCAGACATATAACTAATGCCATCCTGTATTACTATGTTGTGTTATACATGGTGGCATAAGTTTTATGTCATTAATTTAAAGTGGGTGTAAGACTGATAAGACAAACAAAAATTGTTAATACACCTGGGGTCTAAAGCAAACAATTTAGCTACAAATAGACACACAAAAAGTATTAAAATTTCTTTAAAACCACTGCAATGTTGACTAGGTCACAAATAAAATATACAAATACATCATGGTTTTTGAAGTCGGCCAATTAAGTTGTGACCTTCAGCAAACTTAAATTAGTAAAATGGAGTGCATTTTGCTGCCAAACGAAATAGCTCCATGTACTTCAGCTGTTACTGAAAAAGTTTAAAGTTTTTCTAAAATTGCATGTTTAGATAATAATCACAACAAAAGTAGTCCACCATTGAAGTGGTGGTAGACCATTATTTCATTAATTATAGTTGATAAATTTGCATTTGCACATGATCTCTCACATGATAAAATCACTTAAAAAATTTGCTGATTTTACTACAATCATGGTGTAATTGCCCTCGTCTCCACCACTGAAAGACCGGCAGACTTACGGCAATCTTTTTATTTTAGCCCACAGATAGTGTATACAAAATACAAACAATGATGAAATGGCCGATATTTCGGTGATGCTGCCTCTAGGACTATTAGAGAAATGTGTCCTTTTGCGTAACAGGAGAGGATGCTTATTACTATAATGAAATAAATATAATGAGAATGCAGCATCTTTAAACAATTCTACAAATTACTGCTCAGTTGTTGAAGATCTTTAATTAATTGCAAATATAAATCTCGAAAGTCAAGAATGTGTATGGAATTTTTACTGCTACAAGAAGTGTTAAAAAATAAACTTTTAATGCTGTATTTTATTTAAATACTGATTGTGGCTTTAAAATGTAATCTGCTAATTAAGA
The DNA here is from genome assembly GCA_036346225.1 of Platerodrilus igneus. Lineage (NCBI taxonomy): Eukaryota > Metazoa > Arthropoda > Insecta > Coleoptera > Lycidae > Platerodrilus > Platerodrilus igneus. The sequence goes on from JARFIW010001066.1 coordinate 3,916,763, forward strand.
AGTAAGTATTTGCCTGAGACATACATTAATCTGAGCAGAACACGGGTGCCAGACTTACGGGTTTCTTAAAAGGCATCAAACATATTTGGCTCGTAAAGACTGTATAGTATATACAGTGTATATACGACAGAACTAACGCGCCCCCTTAAGGACAATGCCATCAACTAAAGGTGTATAAGTTGCGATACTTTACAGACTTATGAAGCCCAGGTAAATTTTGTAAAAACGCTATTTATGGCCATATCTATGGAAATAAAATTTAATACACACAAATTTTTAGGAAGCCCGTTTCGGCTTCAGAAACAGCAGAGGGCTTTGTATCATCCATGAATATGTCTTTTGGGCTTCGTAAGGACGTTAGTACGTGTATATATATATATATATATATATATATATATATATATTGCTGTGACAATGCCTCGCATTGGATGCGCCGCTAAAAGAGTGCCGGTAATGCTGTTTTGAGAGCATCACTAAAAGAGTGCTCAGCAATTTGTAAAACTTGAAATTTGAAATTGTTCACTTACCTTCCTTTCTAACTTTGCCTGGCTAGCGCGACAGAATTGACGGAGTTTTCAAAATGAAATCAAACGCAGCAATATCACAAAGCATTTATACAGTATGAAATATTTTCTCTCATACAAAAGCATATAGAACATTTACAACATCGTTTCTTTCAAACAAAATAATTTCTAAGAAGTAGTTATTATAAAAGAATGTTCCTTACCTTATTTTAAATTTACAGAACTAAATTTCTTCTTTTATGGATATTTTACCTGACTTTGTTTATTTCCATGCTTGTAATGTTTGTTTGGTTAAAAAATCCTTGACAAATAATCTATTAAAAAGGTCAGAGTATTTCGAACTCTGAACACAAGCTTTCCTGGTAAAGATTCTTTACCAAAAAAATTATTAGGACTCTTAAACTAAATGACAAAATTCAAAATATCAGTTACAAAAAAAATTATACTTGTAAAAATCCATGAAGCACTTTTTTTATCCAGCTCGTATTTAAATATCTTCTTATTTTAAATTGATGTCCAAATTAGCTTACCAGATTTTCCATATTTAAAATTCTCGTTTCAAACAACAGTTACCAAAGTACATTTTGCTTAAATTATTTAATAAAATTTTTAAAATAGCGTTATATTGAAGAATTTTCCCTTGTCATTGTATTTAATAATTTCCATTTTTTTTTTGTAAGTTATGTTTAAAACATTACTTCTATATTCATTGTAAAATCGGAATTTTTATATTAAGGCATGCTTACTGCATACTTCAAAAAACACCTTTGTAAAGCAATAACTCGCGACTTAAATCAAATTAACATTTCACGATTGAATTTATGAATGACCATTTATAATAAACTCTTCCTTATATATATACAAATTATCTATTTCCATAATATACTACTACAGTATGGAACATTATGTTGCAAGGTTTCCCAGAAAAAACTCATTAGCGTGTAAAATCGCGGCTTTTATTACCTCGTAATTTCTTCCACTTATTAGGGGCGTGCACGGTTCGTCCTACTTTAACACATATACGATTATTGTGGTGTCATACTAATGCGAAAGATAATCAATTTTTATCAGTTATTTTATGGATTTTATGAGTTTTTTCAATGTTCGAGCCGCTTTTTGGAATAAATGTTTCATTTATTAATTAGTTCATATGAATTGACGTATTTTTCTCAATTCCTCTCGAAAATAAGAGAACATGTATTATTTAAATTAAATGTAGGTAATACACAGGGAAATTAATTTAAACTTTAATGGATTTATAATGCAAATTAGTTGCATTTTATAGCAAATATTTGCTTTCGTGTTTCAGTACGAAAAATTAATATTAAAATTGGGTTACTTTTAACAAGATTGTAGTTACTTAAGTTAAATGCGTAAAGCTAGTACTACTCTATGCTACTTACAGCAAATGAAAAACATTTTTATCAAAAATGTATTGATAATTAATAAGTGAGAATAAATGGCTTTGTATATATCTTAAAATGATCGATTTTCATTGGTATTGAATGCGTTTTAAGGTATCTTAACGATTAGTTATATTTACTATGCTACTTACGTAATTTGCTATGTATTTACAATACGCCTATATTATACATTTAAACACACTGTACACGCGCGGGGGGTCTTATAAATTTATAAATCGACTTACCTCCGCGGTGTTTTGTTTTTCTATGCTGCAGTTCCTATTCTTTCAACCAAGTGGACTGTATGCGAATTGAGTTTATATGTTACGTTACACTTGCACTATGTTTTTTAGGGTTTAACAACGAAAGTCTGGGGCACTTGACTAACTTACGGTACACTGAACGAAGAAACCGACGACCGTTCTGCTTCAATATCCATAAGCAAGTGTTTGTTCAATACTCTGTCCACCTTATTCACAAATGCACAAGGAATTTTATGGCAGGATATAAGGAACAAGGGATGACAGTTTTACTATTAGATTTACGACTACAAAATTTACGACTTAAAATTAAACACATAAGCGATGCGACAAAGAGACCGAACATCCGCCCACCAAAATAAGTATGAACTAACTTATTTTATATTTAAAACTAATTAGAGCTATTAACTAAGAAACCTAACCGACAAACTTATATAAGTGAATATATGTGTACATACCATTAAATATCAAGTAACTGGCAGTAAACATAGTTTCACTAGGGAGCGTTTAACTAACCCTTGGGCTGTCTTGATGGTAGGTATCCGAACGATACCGTCCCTACCAGCATGTAAATATCTTTCATGGCAATCTAAGATAATAATTTCAGTCAACCGATGCGACCGAGGAAGCAAAATTGGACATTTTGCATCATGCGACAAGTCAGAATTACGTAGGCGACCGCCCACCCTCAACAAATAACGACTATCTAGAAACGGACTAAGGCTACGAAGTTGTTTACTAACAAGTTTTCCAGTTTTAATATTTGCAATGTCTTGAGCAAAAACATTTGTTTGAACTCTTTTAATCAAAAACTGTATAGCCTCTTGCTGTTGAGCTAGAGACAAACTATCAGCATATTTTGAACGCAAATCTGGACATTGAACATTACGAATGAAATGACGAATACATGTAATAATCCTACAAATTTTCTGCAGTTTTGAAAATTTATCCAACAACAAATCTAAGAAATTGTCAGACATAACGACTGTTAACGACAGAGTACGATATTCGACGTCCATCTGAGATGAGTCGATAAGTTTTGGCAGCGATGTTACTGGCCATTCTTCATTACGACGCACTAACCAAGAAGGTCCTGTCCACCATAATGGATGATGAACCAACTCTGAAGCCAAAAGTCCATGTGAGCCACAATCCGCAGGGTTATCCTGGGACTTAACATGAAACCACGAAGATGGAGGAATACGTTCTTGAATATGCGAAATACGATTGCTAACGAATGTCTTCCACTTATGCGAGGAAGACCGAATCCAAGACAAAACAACAGTAGAATCTGACCACGCGAAAATATTACTAAATGATAAAATATCTGTATAAGTATTTTTGACGAAATCTACTAAATCTGCCAAGAGTACGGCAGCACACAATTCGAGACGGGGCAATGAAACGCGATTAGTAGGAGCAACCTTCGATTTTGCGCATACTAATGATATGGTAATATTATCTTCTAAATCGAACGAACGGAAATAGATGACAGCTGCATACCCGGCTTCAGAAGCATCACAGAATCCATGCAACTCCACCCTTTTAAAATTATGACATACGATGCGCGCGAAATCTCAATGTTCGAAACCGCTGGCAATTCACCCAACCAATGTTTCCATTTTTGTATGACTTCCAATGGAGGCTCTTGGCCCCACCCGAGATCTAATAGCCAAAGATCTTGAACTAAACGTTTAGGAAACAGTACTACAGGTGCTATCAAACCGAGAGGATCAAAAATTTTTGCGATAGCCGACAAAATATTACGCTTAGTGCAAGTGCGCTCTTCAACGTCTAAGTTGTATAAAAATGCATCTGTAAGAGCACGCCACGAAAGGCCCAACATTTTTATTGAACCACTATCTTTATCTTGAAATGTAATTGCGTCCGAACTGGACAGGGACTCCCTCAAGTTGGACATCACTTCCGGGCAATTACTTCTCCATTTTCTTAATTGAAAACCACCACTAGAGCAAATACTATTCAATTCACCAATTAATTGATTAGCAGCTTTAATCGAATTGCATCCAGTGACTAAGTCATCAACATAGGTATCGCCGCCAATACCGATGACGCCGAAGGAAAATTAATTGATTCTAACCTTGCCAATTCTTGAACAGTACGCAAGGCCAAAAAGGCGACGACGAAACTCCATAAGTCACAGTATTTAACTTAAAGTCCATAATAGGATCTGACGGAGAAAATCTCCAGGCGATACGTTGATAATTACGATGAGTATCTTTAACCAAAATCTGTCGATACATTTGTTTAATGTCAGCTGTAATTACGATAGGATGTACACGAAAGTGCAATAACAAAACTGCAATGTCCTTTTGCAAAGCAGGGCCAATAGCTAAGCTATCATTTAACGACTTTCCAGATTGATCCTGACACGAAGCATCGAAAACCACCCGCAATTTGGTGGTAGTGCTATCACGCTTATGTACAGCATGATGGGGAATGTAGTACATTTTCTCATGACCCGACGAATTTTCAAGCGATTTCACTTGAACCATGTGACCGCTTGTCAAATAATCCTCCATAAATTTTTTATAATCTGAATACAATTCAGGATTTTTTAGCAAACGACGTTCTAACGACAAAAATCTTTTAATACAAATTGATCTCGTACCCACAAATGAGGGTTCCGAATTTTTTTTATTTTTTTTTTTTTTTTAATTTCACTTTCATCCGCTTCCACCTTTACAGTTATTAGCGGATGTTGGAAGTATTATTTATAATCTATGGTACAATATATGTTTATCTTTTATATATTTTATATACGATGTTGGATTTCTATGTCTTTAAGATAGTTCAGCAGTGGTTCAATATTGGATGTGTCTCTCAGGATAGTTTGTACATCTTGTTGTATGTTGTTTGTTGTTTACTAGAATTGCCACCCTCCGCTAGCTATATGTGTGTTTAGTCTGTCCTTGCGATATTGTATAAAATTGTATGTATTTATGTTTTGATGTTCTTTGAAGTGTGTTTCTTGTAAGCATATGTAATGAGGTTGTGTTTCTTCAATTAGTTTTTGGAATTCAGCTTTATGGGATTGAAGTCCATTACAATTCCATTGAATGATGTTCATGTTATTGATTATCGACTGAGGAATCAGACATTTCTGACTCAATTTGTTGTTCCTCCATTTTTTAGTTATTCTTGTTATTGTTGTTTTATTTTTTGTCATCAGTATTGTTTTGGATTTCATGCATCATTTGTATGAGTTGGTTTGTATCTTTGGTATAGTTTTAATTAATTCTAGTATTTTTTTGTTCCGATCGTGTTTTCTAGAAAGTCCTGAAATTCGTCGAATGAGATAATGTATTTGGCTGGATCACTTTCTATGATTTCCTTTATTGTATTGTGTTTTGGGGATTCAGTTTGTTCCAAGTTCTTCTTTTAATTGTAGGATCCTTTTTTGTTTTTTGTTTGTCCGTTTGGTTTGTGATAAATTCGACAGGGTTGATTCTTGGTTGGTTTCTTGTTTTTCTTTTGTGTTGCTTCTCTTATTTGATGTTCAATGTAAGTTTCATTTAGTTCTTCTGTAGGTGTACTTTCAGGTGACTGATTTGGTCTTTTATTTCTTATTGTTTCATTTAGGTTTGTTATTTGTTCAGGTTGTTTTGTTTCACTCTGTATATTATGTTCCTCGCAGCTTGAGGTTGAATGGCCCGTTTGTTTACATGTATAGCAGTATGTTTCTGTACATAAAAATAGTCTGTAGGGGTTTCTTCAAATAATACTATTATTGATTCTGGGATGTTTAAATTTGCAGTTTGTTTAACATAGATTTGTCTACGAAAGCTAAGTATGTGTTTAAATTTTATTTCTGATAATGCAGCTTTTATAAATGACATCTTGCCTGTTAAAGTTATATTTAGCTTAATAAGTGCGTTTTCTATTACATTGTGTGGTATGGATGGGCTAACATTTGAAATAACCACTCTTATGGTCGGCGTTAGTAATTTACGTATTTCCACTTCTGTGTTATTTACTGTTATATTAGGATGGTTGTTTACAAACTGGTCAGCATCTTCTTTTGTAGATAAATAAATACAGATCCGGTTGTTTGCTATTCTTGATGCAAAGGTTATATTTTTAGGATCTATTATTTCCGTGATTGCATTTAGATAATCTTCTAACTTTGTGTTTGGCAATGAATTTAATATAATCGCATTTTCTTTTGACGGGAAACTGCTTGCAGATGTTTGTTCATTTGGTGCTTTGCTTTTTACTGCATTCGAATATGTCCCTTCTTTTATTGTCTGATGGGCGAGTGGGTTTTTTGTTTGGCTGGTTGAATGATTTATGGTTGAGGCTGTTATTGTTGGTAAAGGATACATTTCAGGTAGTTTTGGTAAGTGGTTTGGGTTAGGTTTATTTAATGTAGCTGTAATAAAAGGAAGAGGAATGTTTAGAAAACAATACCTGTTTTGGTTTTATCACTTGTTAATTTGTTATTTCCGAGGTCGTATTTTATTATCAACGAATTAACTTAGAACTGTACTGTTGAACATACGGTCGCGGAATGGGCCGAATTTTTAAAGGGCAAGGACACTACAAAACGACCGTCCTTGTTACGACTATAACTTTCCACAAATTGATTTTCACACCTTTCTTCTTCAGGAGAAATGTATTTTTTGAAGGGAATATTTTCTAATTCCCAAAATCGACGAATGTCACTGTCTAAGGGTTCAATGAAAGCACACAACGACGTAATAGAACTATTCGGGGAAACGACCTTTCCCGTTAAAACCCAACCAAAGGTTGTTTTAATAGCAACTGGCTCGTTAGCGACACCCCAACGAGACTCGTTCAACAAAACCTGATCAAAGATTTCCGCTCCGAGTAGCATGTCAATTTTACCAGGAACATTAAAATTAGGATCAGCTAAGGCCAAACCTCGAGTATGCGACCATTCCTTGACCCCTATCGACGACGAAGGTAATTGATTACAAATGTTAGGTAAAATATAACAATCAATTCCATATGCTGGAGACCGTGCTCGAGGACTGACTACACACGATAGTGCACCAGACACCAACGACGAATTCAAGCCAAGTCCTTGAACAGTGACATTGGCTCTCCGTTTCCTTAAACCTAATTTCTGACGGCACCTTTCAGTCATAAAACTTTCCATGGATCCGTTGTCTAATATTACACGAACAGATTGCAATGTCCCTGTATAATCAAGCACCGACACTATTGCCGTAGCTAACAGCGTGGTTGTGTGTTCTAATGACGTCGAAATCAACGAACTAGTGACAGGTTGTTCATGCACAACCGACGACGACAGATTGTCTTCACTAGGTCTACTAGTAGAAGTAAGTCTAGGCGCCGGTCTCCGAGGAACCGCTGACCTTTGACGATGGGTTTGTCGGCGTGGCGACACCGATTTTTCTCGTTTATCGAAGTGAAGCAACGAATTGTGCGACTGATGACATGTTCTACGACCAATCTAACTTACAATTTTTCATCGAATGTGAAGTGTTTAAGCATTTGATACAAAGATTTTAAGCTCTACCACCTCAAATCTTTCTTGAGGGTTTTATCGAGAAACTGCTTACATCTATAAATAGGATGCACAGCTTGACAGAAACTACAATTTTAACATCATTGGTGGTACCAACTAAAGAAGTTTTAGTCAAGTGCTAACGAACCTTCCTTTTCTCTTTCTTTAACGGAATCTCGAGATTTTAAGCATGTTCCTGAAGCAATGTCATTTATTTCCAACACTTTACATTGTTTTTCAATGTACGACCTTAAATCTTTGAACGAGGAATTTCGTCATTATTTCCTAATTAAACGCTTTAAAATGTTTGTATCTAATTTTTTCGATAACAGATTAAACAACATGAAATCTAATAAATCTATTTCCATCTGCCTTAACGCGAATATATTTTCATCAAAACAACTAATTAATTGCCGGAGTTCCGCATGCGAGTCTGAGGAACTGACCTTAGGGCATTTTTCGAGAGCATTAAAATATGTTGAAAGTAATAACCTCTTGGACTGAAAACGATTAGTAATGATTTTATAGGCTTCCACGTATGCATAATCATTTAATGGCAAGTGTTTTATCAACGCACGCGACGACTCATCTAATGTATCAACGAGATGGCAAAATTTTTCAACGGGTGACAAACTGACATTATCATGAATCAACCGCGTATAGATTGCATTGTAACTCTCAAAATCTGAAATTCGTCCGGAGAAGCGGGGGACTGAAAAATGTTTCAAGCGAATTCCACAGCTTGACGAAAAAGAATTATTCATATTTTCCACCTTTGGCTTATTTTCTACCCGATCTAATTCGCATTGTTCAGCGATAATACGAATATCTAATAGATAATCATCGATTTCCACCCTAAGGGCCGAGAATTCATACAATTGTTCACTTTCTTCATCAAAGAAAATATCCTTGCAAAAGGATTTGAAAAGCGTTTCAATCTGTTCGACAGTTTTAATCGACGCTCTAATTAAAGCAATCGATACGTCTTCCGATTGGTTGATCTTACTGTAAATGTGATCCAACCTTTTAACTACAAATTTAGCTTCAAGAATAGCTTTATCAATTGATATAACCATATTTGATTAATGATTAATGAACGACAATAAAATTAATATAAAACAATGCGTAACTCGAATACGCTAAATTACTAATTCATCTACGAAATTAAATTATTAATAGAAAAATGCACCTAACTACAGTGCTTGCCCGACAAAGCTTTTAAGGTTCCAAATAAATACCAATAACCCCTTTGTTATACAAGTTGCATGAACCCGAATGGTTCCTCCAACTTGAACCGACAAATAAGGTAAAGCTTTACAATACAATAACCATCATAAATAGTTTACATAAAAAGATACCGACGACGACCACCCTAATCTTTGCCACAAAGGATAAGGAATGTATTGTAAAATCTACCGTTATAACCAGATGTATTTATCATTCAATTTGCAAGCAAGATGTTCTTTTCTGTGTAACACGTTTAACCATAATAAAAACTACGACAATTTTATAAATTTGAGTATAAGGAGCTTAAAGGATAGGAACTAATTATTTAATTAAAGATCCAGCGATGAAGGCCAATTTTGTACACGCGCGGGGGGTCTTATAAATTTATAAATCGACTTACCTCCGCGGTGTTTTGTTTTTCTATGCTGCAGTTCCTATTCTTTCAACCAAGTGGACTGTATGCGAATTGAGTTTATATGTTACGTAACACTTGCACTATGTTTTTTAGGGTTTAACAACGAAAGTCTGGGGCACTTGACTAACTTACGGTACACTGAACGAAGAAACCGACGACCCTTCTGCTTCAATATCCATAAGCAAGTGTTTGTTCAATACTCTGTCCACCTTATTCACAAATGCACAAGGAATTTTTATGGCAGGATATAAGGGAACAAGGGATGACAGTTTTACTATTAGATTTACGACTACAAAATTTACGACTTAAAATTAAACACGCAAACGTGCGACAAAGAGACCGAACACACACGCAATTGCATTTTTTGCTTGTACATCAATGATCCGGATTCTTTTATATCTTGGTGGGATTTATTTGTAGAATTTGGGTTTCAATGATCTTTTATGACCCCTTATCATGTGAAAATATATATAGGTGCATGCGTGCATGCATGTGTGTGTGGGTGCGTGTGTGTGTGTCTGTGTGTGTGTGTGTGTGAATGTGTGCATGCATGTGTGTGTGTGTGTTAATGTTTAGGTTTCTGCAGACGTTGTCTGCTTCGTCAATTTTCCTGTTTATATTGCACATAGCTGACTAGTTCTGTAGTGAACCGCTGTCAATTTGGTGACGTTTTGGCAAAATTGCATCTGCCATCTTCAAACTCTGTAGGTTGAGCCGAAATGTCACCAAATTCATGGTGGTTCACTTCAGAACCAGGCTGTATGCGGAGTAATATCCAGAAAATTGATGGCATTATATATACAGGGTGGCATTAGCTTTGTCATGAAATTTAGGAAGTGATCGAGATTGATTAGCTAAACATAAAACTTATTAGGCATTTTACTCTTGAACCGCTTTTTAAATGCCCGACCTAGGTCAACTAAAGTAAAAGTTTTAGAACTGCTGTTTTGTCATATATTTTTAAAGAAATACTTATGCATACAAGTGCTATCCTGAATCAAAACATGCACTGAAATGATTTCACAATGTGTTCGGAATTTCCATCCCACCAATACTAAACCAGAACCTGAAAACTCAATCTCGACAGATTCTTTTTAACATGTAGTTTTCCATGATGTAAATTGGTTTTCGACATTGTGAATTGCAGAACAAATTTAACATAAAATTATGGACGGACAGTAAAACCAACAAAATCAGCTTTTTTCTTAATCTTCTTTGGGCATAAAACCACTCAAAGTTTTTAAAGTCATCTTTGTTTACGTTTCGGTCCATGACCTAGGATCGTTGTCAAAATAATAAAAATTATTTTGACAACGACTCTAAGTCATGAATCGAAACGTAAATAAAGATGATTTTAAAAACTTTGAGTGGTTTTATGCCCAAAGAAGATTAAGAAAAATGCTAAACAAACCACAACAAACATACAGGGAGCATTTACAAAATCAGCTTTCCATTCACTTAAATCAGATTTCTTGATTGCTTGAAAATTGGATTGTATTACGCTTCCAATAATGCTAATTGTATTAATTGTTCTCAGTTGTAATACTCCTACTTAGTTGTGCGATTTCTTAGATGCTACAAAAAAAATTGAAGAATACAAATATCACTCTTATCCAGCAACATTTTCAAACAATTGATTGGGGGGGCGGGGGGGGACTTGATATTTGAACATGTGTCTACATAAAAGCTAAGGCAGCAAACTTGAACGTTGACCTTTAAAACATTGCAAGAATTTTATTTAAATTACTAAAGTGTGTTCGCTTACTAAAGATAAGGATCGCACATTTTATTATGATTTTAATTAAATTTCATATAAGAAAAGTAGTCGTAAATAAATATCATAAAATGGAATGTGAAGAGTTTCTCTATACTTATCGTATATAAAGGAGATGCAGTCAATCAAAAGCATCTAATTGTTCCTTTCAATAATCTTTAAATCTGAACCAAATTTAATTCATAATAATTGTTCTGTTTCTTATTATAATTAAGTGCAAATTAAACTGTTCTTTTTCATTTCTATAGTATCCCTAAGTCTGTGATGCTTATAAATGTGGAAAAGCTCTTGCTACATTGCTGTACTAATCCCTACTGTTCATAAGTGATGTGTGTCAGAAAATATAACAAAAATTGCTGCTACATAATAACACCTGTGTAGCATGCTGAAGGCATGCAAGTGTTCGTTAGCAGTTAACGGTACAAGTTCAATTGTTTATATTAAAATTATTTATGAAGTACAGTAGTACAGGCGTTAGCTTCTATTTTAATATATTTATACTGAACTTGAAAAGGTACGATTTTATCTTTTTATGTGCTATAAATATCAGCATGTTAAATACATCTGAAAACCATTGTTTTCTCAATTTGCAAAGATGAGTGATATTATCATTTCGGGTATTCTTAAAGCTACTAGGGTTTATAATACCTACTAGCACAAAAAGATTTAGTTTCAATACATTGTGATATTCTATAATTTAAATTCAAATGCAGCATTATTGATTGTCTAAAACTTTTAACATGATTATTGACCTATTTGTATTTACAACTAATATGAATAAGCTATTTTAGTAAGTAGTTTGTCGAAGTTGTAAAGCAAATGACACTGTGAGGTTTTCACATTTCTAAATATTAAATTTATTGGAATTATAAACACATATAGGTATTTAAACTTATTACAAACTTATCAGATACTGTCATAAATATTTTCTCAACATTGTCCTTGAAAACTATGTAAGCCTGCTATGATATTTTAATATAGTTACTAGTTCACATTAGACAAGATTTTTGCAGAATTATAATTGTGTCAATCCATCACTCTGTGGATTGTATAGTGAGCCAACTTATAGTATCAAAACATATGAAAAACTACGTAGCTGCTAAAAGACTTACAAAAACCTATGAAAAATTATTGCAAGAATGGCAAAGCATATTGACCAATGTAAATGCATGTATTACAATAAATGTCTACAAAAATATCAAAACCTTTAACTTGAAATATTGGTTTTGTGAAGGACCATTATTGTCTAAAAATATATAGGGTTGTTCTGACTTGGAGTTGAAATTCAAATGAAAGATAGACTTTTATACGAAGGTGCCAAATTTGGAATTTAAAAATAAGGTTAAATAATAAATATATCATTGTATGAAACACACAATTTGACAACTTCAGATATATTAGTGCAAGTCATTTTTACATTATTCTTTACATTGTTATTTTCTACTTATACATATCTTAGCTAAGAGTCTGACATTTTCATAATCGTTCTCCTTCCATGTCGTTATATCTCTGCACATGCCTTGTTCTGTGCTATTACAACCTCCAAGTCTATGATTCCAACCTGTTCTAATAATTCAATCCTGTTAGGGGTATTTAGTTCGATCTTTTACTGATTGCACCAGATTGCTTAACTGAATTAACATGACATAAAAGGTGCATTTAATTTGCAATACTTGCAGTATGTTAACCTTTATAAGCTCTTTTTTAGCACTGTCGTCAGTCTTATCAAATTTGGGTGTTATTGGTTTTATATGAAATATCTAAAATAGACTAGAATAACTTTGCCACCTTTAAAGAACCTCATGTTGTGGCACTAATAGATGCAAACATAATTGAAAATATTAATTATTCAGTACTTCTCATACTATTTTGTGATAAAATTATTTGTTTCCTATTTAACCTTACTATGTATATACGTCAAAATAATTTGCGTGGCAGTGCGTAACATATTGCTGTTGTTTACGAATGTTTATTAAGAATATTTAAACCAGAAGATATTTCGCTTCCACTGGTTAGAATTAGGAATCAAGGAGGTTGTTACTTATTAACTAATGAATTTTTGATTGCCTAGAAACTGAATCAAATGAATAAAATTTTAAATAATTGGTCCAAATACAAAAATAAACTAGTATGAGAGCCTAGTGTATTTAAAATACATTACAAATGTATAAGTATTAATATTTCATTGTTTTGAACTTTTATCATTAGGAAAAAAAGTTCTTCACTAAAAGTGATCAATGCTGGTGGTGACATATTTTGTGAACATTGATATCGTCTGAACTTTCATCATCTTGACTGGACTGTTTTTGTACAATTATTTATTATATAGTTGTAATTGAAAGCAAAATTCATTGTAACAAAATCTATATATGTTTTTAAATTATAACTTTTTAAGCCATGTGGTCTAGGTGAATTTCCAAAAATTGAAAGTTGAGCTGTTCAAGAAGTGCAAAGTCAGAAATAATCTTTAAAAAGAGTTGCATGATTTAATTAAATTGTTTGAAAATTTTATCTTTTACCTACTCAGAAAATAACACTTCAGTATACAGCAGATTTAATGAACTGTTTCAGTAATATTTAGTAAAGTTAAAATCACGTGTGTTACGTGTAAATTTGACACAAGTGACCTGAAGCATAACAGAAAAATTTTTACCATCTAGCTGTAGTGGTGATGAGATGCATTCAACGAAAGCAAAAGGAATTATTTTAGTAGTGTAAGACTTTTAACACATAAAAGTTACTCGGAAAAGGATCTTTGAACTCTGTCCAATAAAATGTTGAGTGCCAACCCACCTTTGTCTTTGAGCCTTAATTAGATGTTGAGTTATGTACAAGACGATTAAAGAATTATTATTTCTGACTTTACAGATTGGTTGAACCCTGTTTATATAGAGTCTTTCTGTAACACTAATCTAAACCTAAATAAAGAACGGCTAGTCTTTCAGTTAACCCATACTTACAAACTTGAAAAATCAAGAACTTTAACAATCACCACCAATACAAATTACCTAGATTCTACCCTAATTTTTGTCAAATTGCATATATATCAAAACAATAACAACTGAAATTTATTTAATTATCCAATAAATTGTCTGTCTCTATAAATTTGTACAAACACAATTGGGGTGATTAATTTTTATACAAAATGCTGTGTATTCAGCGTGCGCCACATAAAAGTCCGAATATTGCTGAATTAAGTAAGAATAATAAAATAATAAAATATAACTCAACAAAATATAAACAAATAAGACGTTACACCTTTTTCACTTACAGCATGCGGTTAACAAACAGAGTTCGACCATCCTTCTTTGAAGTAAGACAAGTCCAGGTGTAATTTGAAAATCCTTTTGTCCAACCAATTTTGCGAAAGCTTCTGACTAACTTGGCCACTTTCATTTCAGCACGGTATATTTTGTATATCTGCATTTTCAACCGCATTTTTAGGAGCTTTTACTAGCCAACCTGCATAAAAGAAATGATATCGCACTGTCGGATTATTTCATGCTTGTCATCGCTCAAATTTCTTGATTCTCTAATTGGGCGAAAAGCATGACAGGCTGGTTGTGTTCGGAATACTCCCTCCTTTTGTTATTCAATGGTATATATAAGTTTATATGTCCACGATGGGTTTTACATGCTGTTGTAGTATCACATACAGTTTGTTGGAATTTGCCCTCGTGGATAATTTCAAGAGCTATCTTGATGCATGAGAAAGTTGTACGTCGGAATTGGTTACATGATCATTATATACTAATGCACTTGCATCGGGGTTTTTTTTCCTATTCATTTAAGTTTTATGAATTCCTGTTTATGTAAATTATTTACAATGCTTTAGTAACATTAGAAAACATGGAAATACTTTACAGTTCCACGCTTGGTGTTGTCGATTTTGGTATTGTGAAGTACCGCTTTTTATTTGCTGGGTTTTTAAAAAAATGCACTTCATTATTTTCCAATGGATTTCAGTCTTATCTTTGAACAATTTGATGCAATAGTGCCATGACCTGTAAATTACTTGAACTTCTAAAGGAATGGTTTGTGCACCTTTTTACTACAGTTTCTACACCACTAAAATTGAAAAAAAAATTGTCCTATATGCACAATTATTGCACGAATGTTACATATACTTCTTTAATATTTGTAGAACACTTTTTTTTTATTTCTTCTATGCACACGTCAGATTTTGATTCGTTTGTCCATATTATCAGCGTTTAGCCCATTTTAACGGATTTTTGGGATGTTTACTTGGAAATTCAAAATATATGTAAATTTCAATTAATATTAAATTGAAATAAAACTCCACCTTTTAGAAGTTACACTACATTTGATTTTTGAATGCTCCATCCTAAGGGCCTACATTGGCCAGGAAGCGAGTTTTTCTACCTTGAAATTTAGAATTTTGTCGCACCTTTTCTGTTTCAAGCAAGGTAAGGATCTTTAGCATGCGTGATAACACTAAACACGGGACCTACATTTTACCACTCATCCGAATGAAGATGTATTTTTGTGAAAAATGCTCGTTTAACATTTTTCAAGCGGTTGATGTTGGGATTCGAATCTGGGACCTTGGTTTCAGTGGTCACATGCATATCAACTGAGCCATGGAGCCACCTCATATATACAAGTTACAGTTAATTTTTCATATTTGACTTTTAGTTGTTGACACATATATTGGTTTTCTAATCGATTCTCTAACACGGCAGTGCTCTTGTCGTCATTTGTATGTCAGTTAATTTCTAACATGACTTTTGATACTTTGTGTGTCAGCATTAAAAATAGTTGGTGAACAATGGGTTTTCAATTTTTCAGCAACATCAGTTGTGTTTCATACAATTAATAAATATCTTGAACTGTTGACTGTGGAAGAGTATAAGAGTTACGTATTTGTTGCACAGAAGCTTCTTTATCATATAATTTAATTATTGTTGAGTGCAAATCTTCACTTAAAAATTTATCACTAGCAATTTTTATTAAGACATATTTACAATATGCTATGCTATTAATTTTTGGTTGAGCAAGATGTTACGGGCCTGTTTGACACTACGACACCAGGGGACAAAAGGATTGATATCCTTAAGTTGACTAGCTCTAGTCGGCGAGGGGTGGGTCTGACACCAGTCGTAGTTTGGGTGTCTAACAGCCCAAATCCGTAGTAAGCGGTAAACAGTATAGATTAGAGATAGATTTTAACGATAACAAAATCGGGTGGGCACCACCAGTAATGACACAATGCTAGCTATAATCGTAAGAATCTCGTTACTGGTCGAGAAAGCTTCTTAGCACTTGGTAGTAATAATAAAGGAAAAATAAAGAGAAACTCACGGTGTAGAATGCTCTGATTTGCCCTACTTGCACATGCAATCTTAAGTGAAATGATACACCTTATCTTCGGTTGCTGGCTCTATTTCTACACATAGCTGTAAGGATTACATTAATTGACACAGATATATATATATATATATATATATATATATATATATATATATATACATTTGAACAAACATACGGCGCCTACTAGTACGCCTTAAATGCAACAAATATAAACAATAACTTACTATTAAATCGACGTTCGCACTGGCCAGAGCTATCAAAATAAACTCTTATGTACAACTTATATTTTTAAACAAAGTAGGGATGGATGTACCTGGATCTCACGCTGATGCGGCTAATCAATTTGACGACGTAGGGTATGAACTGGAACTCGAAGTATCATGCGTGTTGAGCCGGGTGCATGCAAAACCTGCCGTATCTAGGTGGATACTAAACGTAGGACTAGTTGAATAGGTTTGCTTTACACATATTATGAACTTGCGTCCACGGAACAAATTACAAAAGGGGTAAATTACCTTGAAAAGGCTCGTAGCTTTACAGTTATAAATGCTAACAGTGTGCACACATCTATTTTTATCCCATGTGGCCGACGGGGCAGCGAGGGTAGAGTGAATATACGACAAAGTGCACTTTTCTAATGTTGACTCCACTGACACAGATTGTCAACAACAACTTATAGTTTTGGGGAACAAAATAGCTCAGTGCCAACGTGCGGAACTAGTCTGATCACTAAATAAAAATAGTAACAGTTCAACGCTTACCTTGTGGGGTAGATCAAACCACTGTACATAGTGAGGAGTCGTTGCGTTTAACAAACTACCAACAAGCATCATTACGGGTGTGTGCTGTTCCCAAATAGATTGGACAATTACGACTACGGCATACGTAATTTAAAGGTCCTTTCTTTCTCGTCCAAATTAGAAATTCCCAATATGGATTTGTATTCTATATATATATATATATATATATATATATATATATATATATATATGGATATAGATAACGGCAAATAAAAGTGGACAATGAGTAGACCTGCAACAAATAGATTAACACACCCGCACCATAAAATAACACAAAAAAAACTCTGACGTTACTTAATGTCAATTCCTCGCCTGCTTTAAAAATTAATATTAGAAGTGCGTCATTTACTACGCTTGCTATACGATTATAATATAATGAATGGTTATACCAACGGAATGTTACAAAGAGTACATCATAATGTAGCAACTATGATGTTTTTTTATCGGGTGCTCTAACTATCATGACCAGAATTTAGTGTTCGAACTTTTATAAACAAATAGTTTTTGAAAATTTCACAGTAATAACTTCAGTTTACATTCAGCATTGTATTTTGCCGCAGCTTAATGAAATAGTATTGGGAGAAAGTTTTCTGTAAGGTTAATTATTTGCAGCCAAACTTTGGTTTTTCTATTATATATGTTCACAGGAAGTGTACTTTTTAGTATCCGAATTATTGTCATGCTTGTACATAATGTTTATCCTGATTTTTATTATAACTAAGTATATTGCTTTGAGACTTTGTTTCCAGCAAGTTTTTAACCAGCCTATGATATTTAAGTTGTGTGAGGAATTCCTATGTACAACAATGCCAGATTATTTAAGATGCTACTTCTATCGTGTAGACCCTATGACCATGACTTATAGTGAGCGTTTTTGTTGATCTTCTACAGTCGCATCTCATAACCAATATACTGCGACCCTAATGAATGCATTCATATTCAAACTGAATATTTTTAATTTTTTTTATAAATTTTATTTTATAAAATAACTTTTTCTATTTACAGGAAGGAGATGTTATTGAGTTGTGTCAGGTGAGTGATGTGCGTGCCGGTGGTGTTCCTGTTGACAGAAAATTATTGTCAAATTTATCTAAACATGGCAACGATTTGGAAGATAAATCCTTAACAATTTGTAGTGGAACTGATTACATCAATATAAATTATCAACATATTGTATGCCCTGATGCTCAAACTGCTAAGGTATGTTCTTATTTTATAGTTAACTTTAGGTTGTTTTTCAAAATTGAATACTAATGAGTTGGATTTTAAAAATTTCTCTTAAAGAAATATGAAATCAAAGCAGAAGTTGATATTCCAACCAACAGTTTTTATGATTTATTATAATAGCATGTTACTATCTTAGTTTAATCAACTTATTTGCATGGTTTTCAGTGATTATATTCACAAATTAATTGTTTAATTAAAGGTTTGGTTGGATGGCTTGAGAAAGATTACTCATAATGTCAAAGCCAATAACTTCTGCCCCATGACATGTTTGAAAAAACAGTAAGTTTGATGTTTAACTACAACTTGCATGTATTGGGACTCATGCATTTTGTGCTGTGCAATACTAACAACTTTTTGTTTTGCCAATGTTTGCATATAGTTAAGAATTCATTTAATATATTATTTGCTGAATGTATTGTTTTGCTGTTTGTGCTTTGCATGGACCAGGTTTGGAAAGAGGAGCTTCGTAGAATTACTCACAACGATAAAAGCAATAATGTTTGTCCACGCACTGCTTTAATGAAACAGTAAGTCAAAGGTTTATTAATATATTTATAAGAACTAAAACACGATCATTCACGTTTGAGCCACTGGATTTAGGATATATATTAGAATTACTACCAATAATTTTGTTGCATTGTTTTTATATTTTGTACTTGCTATTGCAGTTAAATTTATCGAATACCATCTGATCGTCCTTTTTTTTTATTGATATACCATTTTAGACTACTGGGCATTATCTTGTTTACATTGTGATATGGTTATGTATTTGTTGATTGGAATATTTTGCATTTTTGGGAATTAAAGAATGTATATGTGTGTTGAATATTTCCTCTAGTGTGTATGTGATTATGGAAGGTACTTTTAACCAACAGTATAAAACCAACTGGAGATATGCAAACATTATTTACAATCAGACTGAAGTTCATTTGTATGCCATTTAAGTTTAGATTAGCCAAAATGAGTCTATGAGAAAAATGGGTGAAAAGAATGGGAAAGTAACTGTGAAGAAATGAGATGACAGACGATAGATCCTAGTTAATCACAGATTTGGGAAAAGCAAGTTTAAAGAAAATAATAACGTTTTAATTATGTAGGTTTTTTTAAATACAATATGTTTAGATCATACATTATTTTTTGTATTAATACTTAAGAGAATGTCATGGATGTCATGTATGTACATAAAGTTTTATTAACAGTATTAACCATATTATAATATACAATATTGGCAGCATAATCAAATTATAATGTAGACAGGATGTAATTTTGGACGAAAACAACTACTGTTTCTGATTAATGATGATTACAAGTGTATACTAAATTGATTTCATTATTTTATCATAGACTGGGAATGAATTGTTCTTATAATTTCAACTATGCAGTTTGTTTTGAATGTATGTGGTATTTATATATATATTTACTGTTTAATTTTCATGCTTTAATTTGTTTAGTAACCTAGTAAATTAGTTCTGAAGAACAAATGTTTGACAATTTTTAGTAGCCTTCAGTTTCAAATTTCAATAATTGAGAAATCTGTATTCAACCTGTAGATTAATTGAATGTTTTACACGTGTGTAATCTAAAATAAAGTCTAGATGATATTTTGAATACCAGTATGGAATAAAGCTTATTATACATCTGCCCCTACACCTTTTTTAGACGATATTGGTCCGTTGAATATTAGTTGTAATGCTGAAATTCCCTGTCAACTCTTTCAGTCGTTTTTGTCTGAAAATATGATGGACCATATTGTCTTCCAAACAAAGTTATATGCAACACAGACTAAAATAGGTGGTACGTTTATAACTTTGATTAAAACTGAATTAAAATGTTTTCTGGGTATCCATTTACTAATGGGATTGAAGAAATTACCTAGTTTTGGGATTTTTGGTCATCTGCTCCTAATTTCTATGACGGTTTTGTGAGCAGTTTGATGATAGTAAACAGGTTTGGTAGGATTCTTACAAATCTCCATTTTAATGATAATGAACTAATGCCAAATCGTAACTTAACTGACTATGACAAACTCTATAAACTTCGACCCTTTCTGTCTTCATTACAAATTAATTTTTTGGAATATTTTAGACCATCTGAATATATGGCTATTGACGAGTCAATGATTAAATTTAAAGGCCGTTCATCTTTAAAACAATACTGACCAAAAAACCCATTAAACAAGGGTACGAGGTGTGGGTATTGTCATAAATTTGACATTTACATTGGAAAGACAGGAAAGTCGCCTGAAAAAGCTTTTAGTGTAAAAGTAGTTAATAAATTATGTCAAGGGCTTGAGAATATAGGTCATAAGATATTTTTTGACAACAATTTTAGTAGTGTCGAGCTTATGGAAACTTTAAAAGCATAACAATATTTGCACGTGCAACCACAAATTCAACTAGGAGGGAATTGCCAGAGCTTCAAATAGACAAAGAGTTAAAGCAGGGTGATTTTGATTATTTTTGTTAGCAACAGTGGTATCTATACAGTGAAATGGAAGGATAAACAATGTGTTCACTTGTGTGATCTTCGTGAAAATATTTTTTGTTGAGTTGTTTGGTTTGTGGATCACTCTAATGTTGTATGCATTAAGACATTTTTTTTTTATTTTATCAGAGGCCAAAAAATATCAAAATTGTTAAAAATATTCTTAGAAATAATCTATATCCTACATCATTTTTTGAACCAATTATTAAAACAAAAACCCGTATAATATACAATAATTCTAATATAAATAACCATACATTGGAAAAAACTCGTATTAGTATTTTGTACACCCCGGTACTCTCTGATAAAATAAAAAAATGTCTTAATGCATACAACATTCAGGTGATCCACAAACCAAACAACTCAACAAAAAATATTTTCACGAAGCTCACACCAATAATTGATAAAAAGTACAGAACCCACACTATTTACCAAATTAACTGCTTAGAATGTCCAGGGGTGTACATTGGTAACACTAAACAATATCTAGACAAGAGGATATACGAGCATAAATACACTATTAAAACAAGTAACAGAAAAAGTACAGCCTAGCGTTTCATGCTATTGAGAAATGCCATCAGTTTGATTTCGCTAACGTTAACATTTTAAGTACTGAGACTAACGATAATATTAGAGGTTTTTTGGAAACCATCCACGTACAAAAAACACCAACGCCATCAATTCTAAAACGGACCAGGACAGGATAGTAAATGTTTATTTCAAATACTTGATACAAATGCCAATCTCAACAAAATTATTATCACCCTTATATATAAGAAGCAACTAGTTTATACGTTTTAATGTTAGTCCACTTTTGTATCTAACATCGCTAACATTGCTATTGTGTTCTCGATTTTATATTTTTATAACTACATTGTTTGTATTTCAATTCTAAGTTAGTGATTATTCCTTATGGTACACGTAAAATACCACCTGTGGCTATCATTATATCGTATCATAACAATATAAAATTTCTGGTCTGTATGTTTTATAGTTATTAAGAATTTTATTTTAATTATTGACATTTATAGATAATCTATTTGATAATGGTCTCTTTGACTGAAACGCGTCATAGCAAAATATATTGATTTTTATACTACTATGATTCTTTATGTTTCAACGACTTGTTTATCTGACCAACTTCCAAGAATAAACCTAAATAATATATATATATATATATATATATATATATATATATATATATAATATGTCTTGGACAGGACTTGAACCTGTATCTTGGTTTTGCGGAACCATGGTTCCGGCAAAACCAACATACAAGTTCAAGTCCTGTCCAAACATTATATTTTCCATCTTTCAATTACTAGCTCGATTTGAAATGATCATTTGGGCTTTGCATAAAAATCTAAGTTATTATTTCATCTTATTCACTGTAATACGATAGTATTTATCAACTCACCTTGTGTAATTAACCACCTAATATATATATATATATATATATATATATATATATATATATATATATATAAATATATATATAATTTAAAATTGTTTTATTCTTCCTTTTATAATTCTTTGGATTTGTGTATGTATGTAAATTTGGCTATTCAGATATCCATTGGTATTTTCTAAATATTAAGGAACTATGATTTAAAATTATAAAATGTAAGTTTTGCTTTCTGTGTGTGATAAATTATTTTTAGTTTAAATGATTATCAACTATATTTGTTTTCTCTACAATAAAACATATTAAATGATTTATGTTGTTTTATATAGTTGGAAATTGTTTTTTGTAGTGCATTTTTGTTACAGTATGGGTAATATGAAAAGTAAAAGTTTATGTTGTTAATGTTCTGAATTATTTGTAGTTTCAAAGCAAAAATTTCTATGAGTAGATCATTTAAAGTGAGATTACTATTTTTCAATAGTAACTAAGTTTCTATTTAGCCATAACTTTAAACAGATATTGTTTGGTAAAGGATTGTCCTCTTGTTCATAAATAATTATTAAACCAGAAAATCGTTATTTAATTTAGGATGAGGTATGATTTTTTATAAACACCTTTTTTACATGACGTGGTTTTACATCCGCAGTTTTTGCATATTTTTACTACCACTTACACTTAATGAAAATTATTCTTAAACCGCAGTTTTAATTAACATCGATATCCTTTTCATTGTGGTTTGCAATGGTTGTATTTAATTATATTTTAAATCATTTACAGTTTGCTAGTCTCAAATATAAATAATTATGGATTTTTTTTAATTGGGTTGTTCAAGGAATACATAAATGCTTAACGAAACCAAATTTGACCCAAGTATTTCAAATATCAACTGTAAATTTTATTCAATTATTTAGTCACCATCAGGTTTCAAAACATTAATTTTGGAGAAAGACTATATTTTTATTAGTTTATTTTGCATAAAAGCAAATGCAAATCTTTTTAGGGGTATGCAAATTGTAGCACTTTCACTAAATATTTTTGCACCTACCTGGAAAGGTCTTTGAACTTGCTGTCTAATAAAGCTTATAGACGCCAACCCACATGGATAATTTTAAATAATGTATGCCAGAAAGATGGGTGTTTCGAGAGATAATTTAATGGTTCTTACTCAAATATAGGTTGATGGAACCTTGTGGACACATTTTCTCACCTTCTACTAATTTAATATAAACACAAATAATAAGAAAACTCTAAGTAGTTCATCTAATTGATATTACGAAACATGAATATCGCAGTACATAACTAAGCTTTATCCCTAATTGGCCAAATATGCATATATCTAAAAGAAAAAGAACATCTTAAATTTGTCAATTCTAGACATCCAACCAAATCAGCAGGTACGAATAAACTATATGGATACAATCGTGGTACTTTTCCATATAATAATTTCCTGTTTACAAAACACTTTCACTAATCGTGCACCAACGTTAAAAGTCTTCTTAATAATAAGTTTTGTTATTTGTTCATATGGTTACAATCAATTACAATTATTAAATATGCGACAGCATGAAATGTGTTGTATGTGGAAAGCAAACATTCAATGACTTACAGGTTTGTTGGTCTTCTACAAAGCTGAAGTGACTTTTAGTGCAGGAAAGGTATTGCAGGTAATCCAATATTCCAACTTAGCGTTGACTGAAAGGAGCACTTTCACCTGTAACGATATTTTTACATTCCGCATTTGCACTTGCATTTGCAATTGTTCTACTATTTGGTCTCAAATAATCGGAATAAAAAGCTCCTTTTCCGTATGATCTGTTGGTTTTTATAACTTATAACGTCCCAGGGTATTATCCAATTTTTCTCTTTCACACGGATTGTGTGTCTAAAGCTGTCTTATTATCGAGCTCAATGTCATTCTGTTTATGTTCATGATTATCTTCTTCTCACACTAGTGAAAGTAGTGTTTGTTTGCATTTTTTATGACTAAATTTATTTGTATATGATTATTGGGGTAATCTTCCATGTTTTCGTTTCTTTGAATTTTTGTGAGCTCTTAATTCCTAGCACGGTTTACATGTAACACCTTAATTTTTTATAGCGGGTTTTATGACTATTGATGTTATAGAGTGTTTCAGTCCTATTTCATAATTCAATGGTTTGTTTTTAAAACTGGTGTGAATATTTACTAATAAGATTTCCTAACTTAATTATTTACCGAAATCTGTCTGTTTTTTTCTAAATTAGCACGGAGAGTATAAAGTTCCTTTCTTTATTGGTGGTTATATAAGAATATACTAGGTGCTTTACTGTTTTAATTCTTTATCGTAGTTTAATATCATATTGGAATAACCATGTTATGAATGTAAACTGCCAAAGCTTCTATAAATTTTTGGGGTGTTTTTATGTTAAAGCTCATTTAACCAACTGATGAAATTAATAAATTCTTTTCTATTAACTACTGTTTGCTTAAATAAGCACTAGCGTTACACCTAGAAGATGCTTTTGTAACCAATAATATAAGAAATGTGCACATTTGGTTTCTTACAGTGTTTAGCTTTTATCCCAATTTTTAAAATATTTTTGCTTCACGAAATCATGAGGTAAAAAATTATTTTGGTAAAAAAATTCTATTTTATTGTAGCATTATGTGTAAATAACTTTAAAATCGGATTGAACTAATATTGTACTTTAGAATTAATTTTAAGAATTGTTATAGTCTGATAAATGTCAAATCTCTTTTTTATTATAAGAAACGAAAAGCTATTTATATTTCATTTTATCTCTGTGTAATAAGCACTTCTTATATGGATAAGAATTTGTTTTTATGCAATGCTTTGTTTTCTGTCATCTGTAAAAAGTTACTCCAATAATAATAACAACATTGAATGTTTAAATATAATTAAAATGCACTGTTGTGTTAAATATTGTTTGCAAAATTACTATTATAGTTAGCATGTGATTGGATTTGTTAATATAGGAAATTATGGCAAGAAAGCTTCACTGATTGTAGTACAATTTGTACTAGGAATATTGTAGAACATCTTAAAATCTTTATTCACTATGTTGGGTGTCTATTTAATAGAGAAATTGCTAAAATTGAGGAAATGTGTAAATTAAATAAGTGCACATCAATGATATAATATGAATGATTTAATTAAAAATAATTGAGGTATATAAAATCCTTTTTGTCTTATAATTACAAACATCTGCCAAATCTTGAAGAGGTTGAACATTGTAACGAATATAAAATAATAATATAATATTAAAATAAAACTGTACTAAATTCCTTCTCAATTAAGAATAACCAGGAAATATCCAATATCTTAATTAATTATGCTAATAATCTTTTCTGATAAGATAAAGCATTTGTTTGGTCAGAAACACAAGCCGAAAATTATGTCAGATCCTATTTTAACTATTACAGCCTGTAGAGAGATTATATCATTTTGGGGCCTAACCTATATGTAGGGCGGCTAGTAAAGCTATCGGAATACATAGCGATTATTTAACCTTGTCCTTCGATATGCGCTGGTTGATTGCTTGATGTGGAATTATCTAATTGGTTGTGTAGCATGCCGTGAGATTACTGGGGACTGTAATACCAATAAACTCAGCCTTTTAATGAAAGGAGTTTCAATTGACACACTACATTTATTTATTAATATAAAAACTATTTACACAAAGAAACAAGACATTTTGTAATGTAGCAGGAACGTCCTACCACACTGAAAATTGAACAAGAACTGTTACTGAACTTTGGCGGAGCCGTCCGAAGACAAGACTACCGATCATGAACGGAGGAAACATTTGCACTCAAAGGCGTACCATAGAATGCGTAGAAAGTTATACAAATTAAACTAATATAAATTAATAAACTAATAAACGCTTTAACATACCGCCCGCCTTGAAAGGGGGACCTTTCAACAAAATAGTTGATAGTAAACAATAGGCATCCAAGCTATGAATTATATGAACAAATGCAAAAATATACAATCTAAACAAAATAATCATGCACAAAGCAAAATGAACAAAAGAATAAGTCACCTTTTTTACAAAGACTAAATATAAATGTAATTATAACAACTTATAACTAATACCTATTTTGTAGGATAGACCTAACGCACAGTAGCACACAAATTGCAATTTTAACATGCTTGCACTCACTCGCGCACAATAGGAAGTGGGCACAGTTTTGAAAAGAACGCTTCACTGTTCCATTTGCAGTTTTACTGAAGCGACTCGACTGATGCCATCAGCGCCAGGGTGAACATCGATCACTCTGCCAAGTTTCCAATTTAATGGCGGAGAATTGTCCTCCTTAATAAGGACTAGAGAATCGGCTTCGAGTCGAGACGACGTCGCCGCCATTTGGGCGCTGCTGTAACTCGGATATGTATTCTTTATTCCATCTCTTCCATATGCTTTGATGGAATCTTTGAATTTTCTGAAAGACTGCAAGTCTAGATTCTTGTATTTGAGACAAATCTGGATCTGGCAAAGAAACTGAAGTTCTACCAATTAAAAATGTGCAGGCGTCAGTGGCAACAGGTCACTAGGGTCTGCTGATAAAGGAGATATTGGACGGGAGTTTAATGCGGACTCCACCTGTGTTAGTAAAGTGCTCATTTCCTCATAGGTAAATAATGTATTTCCAATAACCCGCTTTATATGAAATTTGGAAGATTTTATGCCGGCCTCCCAAAGACCACCAAAGTGTGGACTATGGGCGGTATAAAGTGCCAGGTTATACCTTCAATAATAGTTGAATCAGAAATTGTATGACATTGCTCCTTTAAAACATGCCTAACTCTTTAAGCTCAGAGTTAGCACCTGTAAAGTTGTCCCATTGTCAGAGTAAACATGCAATGGTTTACCGCGACGTGCTGTGAATCGCCGAAAAGCCATTAGAAAAATTTCTGTAGATAAGTCAGTGACCAACTCCAGGTGCACTGCCTTGGTAACAAAGCAAACGAAAAGACATAAATATGATTTTGTGGTCTTGAAGCCACGACTCTTGCGATCCTTAACAAAAAGGGACCGCCATAATCGACTCCTACTACATTAAATGGAAAGGATGGCTTAATACGTGAAGATGGTAGGTTGCCCATAAGGGGTTCTGTTACCTGAGGTGAATAACGAAAGCATCGTACACATTGATGTACGACTTGTTTAATTAGATTCCTACATAGTGATCCAATACCTTTCTCTGAGGTTAGCAAGTAACATTTGAGGGCCTGCATGAAGCAGCCTGATATGCTCTTGTGTAACAAGAAGTCTTGCAAGACGGTGCTTGCCGAATATTAGCAATGGAAATTTTTATCAAACATAAATTGTGAGTTGTGCAGTCTGCCACCAACTCTAATCATGCCCTTGAATCCAAAAGGGATTAGCGATAACAATGATGAAGTCTTTAGGGAGCACCCGTGATAACAATTTTAAATCATCAGGAAAAGATTCCTGTTGAGAGCGCTTAATAAGAACTAGAAGGATTCTTGAATTTCATTAGTTGAAAGAGATCCTGAAAAGCGTGCTGCCTTGGAATTCAAACAATTATTGCGAAAGCGCAAACAATAAGTAACTCTCACAAGTTGAGTTAAACTTGAATAAATGTTAACGGAAAAGGGTCAGGTGAACTGACTGTAATACAGCGAGCTTCCTTTTCATTTCAGGAAGTTCTGTACATGATAACTTGAAAGTAGGCCATGAAGATTCTTCTTGATGAGCCATGATGGACCATGCCACCATAAAATAGACTCTTTCAGAGCTTGAGGAGTTATTCCTCTTGAGAGAATATCTGCAGGGTTATCTTGAGTAGGTACATGCCGCCAAATGCCCATCGACGTCAATTGTTGTACATCTGCAACCCTGTTACAAACGAATGTATTCAAGAGATTAGGGTTGGCCTTCAGCCATCCTAATACAATTGTTGAATTTGACCAAAATATATAATGAGAAATGGGTAATTGTAATGCCTTTGAAACTTGGTCAGTCAGCTTAGCTAGCAGAACTGCTCCATAAGCTCTAGCCTTGGTATTGTAAGAGGTTTCAGAGGAGAAACCTTTGATTTTGAACACAGAAGATTAACATGGAATCTCCCATCTTGATCCATCGATCGTACAAAAATACATGCACCATATCCATGTAGGGATGCATCGCAAAAACCATGAAGCTGAACATCAGTAAATTCCTTGCATAAAATATGACGAAATTTTCAAATCGTTTAAATTGACGAGATCAGTACGATAAGAACTCCATTTTGCTTGAATGGTTTCAGGAATGAAATCATCCCAACCCAATTTTTCAATCCAAAGTTTTGAATCAGAATTTTAGCTCCTAAAGTACAGGGACCAAGGAGTCCTAAAGGATCGAAAATTTGTGATATTTCGGAAAGCATGCTACGTTTGGTAGCCTTGAATGAAGATGCATTTGAAATCGTAAACATGAAATTATCGGATTCAAAACACCAAGTCAAACCTAATGTACGAGTGTGCTCATGAGGCCGAAAGCAAGAACACCTGGATGAATATCCGAATCTGGAATTATGTCTAGAACTTGGGGATTGTTAGAAATCCATTTTGTAGTTTGAAGCAGCCTGAATCAAGAACTTGTTTTACCTTCCTGCAAAGATCACGAGCACCTTGAAGCGTACTACTTCCTGTTAAAGGTCATCCACATAAAAGTCTTCCTTAATGGTCTTAGAGACTTCAGGAAATGATGTTTCACAGTCGTGACCCAGCTGAGCGAGACAACAAATGGCAAGAAAAAGCGGATGCTGTACCGTGCGTAACTGTATTTAAACTGTATGTACGAATGGGATCTAAAGAACAAAAGCGCCACAGGATCCTTTGCAAATTTCTCTGGTCAGGATTAACGAGTACCTGTCTGTACATTTTCTGAACGTCAGCTGAAATTGCAAAGGCATGTTTGCGAAAACGAATCAGAATCGAAAACAAATCTTGTTGAATGGTTGGACCAACCATTTGAATACTATTCAGGGAATGCCCTGAAGTGGTTTCCTGAGAACCGTTAAAACAACTCGCAGCTTTGTTGTTAGACTGTCTTCCTTTATCACGCCGTGATGAGGGAGATAATAGGATATTACAGAAGAGCTAGGATCAACTATAGACATATGACCCAAGTCGATGTACTCTTGCATGAATTGTGAATATCGAGCAAATAAATCTGGATTAGATTGTAATCGTTTTCTAAAGAAAGAAATCTCTTTTGTGCTGTTTGAAGAGAATCTCCCAGAACCTCAATGGACTGTTTGAGTGGGAGAGAAACTGTGAAACGACCGTCAGCATCACGACGTGTGTGCTGTTGGAAATGTGCCTCGCAGGCCTTTTCTTGGTGTGTGAACCCTTTCAATAGGATAGTGTTCAACTTCCCAGAACTTACTGAGAATAGCTGAAGTGTCATCAACAGAAATGTAATTGCACTGAACAGTGTGCGATGCAACAGTAGCCATAGGGCCAGAAATAACCCAACGAAACGAGTCTTCTGTAAGACTGGAAGATCAAGACCCAGATGAATCTGTCCTACACAAAGAAGCTTCCAAAATGTAGACAGACCCAACAATACATCAATGGTGCTAGGCTTGTCATAACTGTTGTCAGATAATCTGATGTTATCGGGAATTTTGATGCTATTACGTTTGACAGAGAATGTAGGCGTGATACCCGTAATCTCATCAAGAACTAAACAGGAAATATCTATAGTGAAGTTAGTGTGAATCGCTGGAGTTTGACGTCACACCTTGAATGTATGCGAAGCGGCTTGTCCTAAGCCTGAAACTGTGATATCAACATCACGTGTTTGAAGGTTCAATTTCCTGCAAAGATCTGACCGTATGAAGTTCGATTGTGAACCGGAATCTAAGAGGACTCTGACTGTGTGAGTGTTACCATCACTGGAAGTTATCTTAGCCGTAGCAGTTGGCAACAAAACTTGAAAATCGTTTGAACAGAAAGCGGAAATTGCTTGGTTTGTTTCTACAGGCGTGGCTGTAGGTGTTGTTTGTTCTGAATTATTTTCAGATTTGAGTTGAGGCTTGTCCTCATGCAAAAGCGTATTATGTTTACTTTTGCATTTCTTGCATGTAAACTTAGAAGTGCAATTATTGATAAAGTGTCCCTTTGAAAGGCAATTTAAACAAACTTGAAGCGACTTTGCTTTTGAAAGTCTACCCTTTTGAGATAACTTTATAAATTCATTGCATCTATACAATGCATGGTCGCCTTTGCAGACAACACACGATGCTGTAGTTGAAATGAAGGATTTAGAATGTGCTTTTGATGGCCTTTCAAGTACTACTTTGTTTTGCTTTGCTTCTAATGTTTCTAGAAGATTAGCATTATTTTTTAGAAACTCTTTGAATTCTGAAATTGTAGGTAGCTCCGACTTGGAAGCACTCCTGAAACTTCCCATTCACGAAAGGTAGGGAATCCAATTTTTGGATACAATAAAATTATCATGAACTCTAGGAGATTTTGTTCTGAAGACAATGACTTAAGAGCTGTATAATGTTTGAAAAGAGTATCGTTGAATTGTCGCAACTTTGATGCAGACTCTTTAGAGAGTGGCTCAAGATCAAAGATGGCTTTGAAATGATTGTGCACTAACATGCGAGGATCGTTGAACCGATCGCAAATTGCCTTCCAGCCTAACGAATAGCTTTCAGAGCGAAATTCAAGCGATTTGACAATCTGGCTTGCAGGTCCGGTCAAACTGGCTTTGAGATAATGTAACCGTTGAACGTCGGTCAAAGAAGAGTTCTCGTGAACAAGACTTTTGAAAATTTCGTAATATTCCAACCATTCGGAACTTTCGCCGCTAAAGCTTGGAAGAGAAATAATAGGCAAGCGAATTGAAGGCCCTGAATTGTTAGAACTTGATTTACTACTACTTGATGGGGAAACAGAAGCGATGTTTTGTACCACTTTCATAGTTTTGTAATATATTTTCAGCACGTGAAATTGCTGCATAGTATGTTGATTCAAAGTCTCATCGCAATCCGCATTGGGATCAGCTTCTAAGATCTTGAAGTCAACATCATAAAATTCAGAAAGAATTGGCATTACATCATTTAACCTTTGACGTAATTCCACAATTTGAGTTGAATCGAGAGCTTCATTTGCTCTTTGTTTTGTTTCAAGCAAGTCAATATGCTTTGAAAACCTTGTGAGCCTACCCTTGATATAGCCTCTGGTTATAATAAACGACTCCATCTGAAAGTGATGGTTATTCGAATACTGTGAAAATGAATACAAAATATTGACACCACGCCACTGGTGGTACCCTTGAAGTATTCTCGTCCCTTGTGGCGTAAGTTAGGAATGTGAGGCTAAACCTGCATTTATTGATACTGAATTTTAAATGTGCATGTATATATAAACTGGCAATTTTAAACCCTTAAAGCTAAATAAAACACATTTCTTTATTTGCTGCAAATAAAAGATGAGCACAATATGTTCACAGGCGGTTGGAAAAGGAAATCAGTAAACAAAGGACTTACCCTGACCTACCTGCGTATGCGTGAAGAAACTTGTTTCTTTGTACTTGACTTGATATTTATTAGTTACTATCTCTCTCTTGCACGGCAACTTGAAAATGCAACTTGAATATTGGTATGGAATGCAAAGCTTCGGTTTAGTACATCCGTTGCTAATACTTTCTTCTCTTATCATACACGTTCCTCTGAAATGTAGAAAGAAAACGTACCTTGTATAATATAAGTATTGTATTTGTAGATAAATTCCTTGGATTTTATGAACTTCTTTGTAATTAATGCTCGATAATTACAGCTGTGAAAATATGATTAAACGTCGTTGACAAAATACCATTATTAATGTAACATGCGGTGAGAAGGCACCATGTAGGGCGGCTAGTAAAGCTATCGGAATAAATAGCGATTATTTAACCTTGTCCTTCGATATGCGCTGGTTGATTGCTTGATGTGGAATTATCTAATTGGTTGTGTAGCATGCCGTGAGATTACTGGGGACTGTAATACCAATAAACTCAGCCTTTTAATGAAAGGAGTTTCAATTGACACACTACATTTATTTATTAATATAAAAACTATTTACACAAAGAAACAAGACATTTTGTAATGTAGCAGGAACGTCCTACCACACTGAAAATTGAACAAGAACTGTTACTGAACTTTGGCGGAGCCGTCCGAAGACAAGACTACCGATCATGAACGGAGGAAACATTTGCACTCAAAGGCGTACCATAGAATGCGTAGAAAGTTATACAAATTAAACTAATATAAATTAATAAACTAATAAACGCTTTAACACTATATTTACCTTATAAATAGTCTATTTTTTTATTATTATGAATTAAATATATTTTTAGTTGCATTTTATGACATGTTAACACTTAATTGATTGTCCCACATAAGTTAACAATATTTTTGTTAAGGTGGCAATAATGGCACCTTAAAAATTGCATTGCAGATGGTTTCTACAGAACTCTTTACATGATTATTGGCCTTCAATTTTTGTGTATTTTGTATTTTCTAGATAATATCAAGAACTAAAGTACCATTTAATTATTTAATGTTTTACAAGGAAATACGTTTTTGCAATGCTGAGATTGCTTTCCACCATACAAAATTCTTATTGTGAAAGAGGTTTTGGATTAATTTCAAACTACAATATTTCTTTAAAAAATTTATGGTTAGATTTTCATTACTTTGAATGCCAATCTGTTGTGCTATGGTAGCCAACTTGCTCATAGAAGAATCGTGTATGAAGGACATCAATTTTGTAATATATTTTTAATACATAGGCTTTTTTCGCTGCCTTTACACCCTTAAAATTTTTTTATCTTCTTAAAATAATTCTGTAATAAATCTTGAATTCCATTGATTAGTATTTAGAAAAATTCTTATAGTTTAATGTTTATTGGTTAGGTTTAATTAATGTTGAAACAGGCAAGCTAACCAACTACATCTTGACAACTTTGTCAAAACTATTTTCTGAATGACATTTTAAATTAGGGTTTTGTGGTTTTCTTGAATTGAGCTGTTGTTCATTATGATAACAATTTTGTTTAAGTTCTTGCAATACTTCATAGCCAATTAAGTTCAGTCTTTGTTTCAATCGTTTGTACTGTATATCTAGCGATGCTGCAATGTATGACACAATATACTAAAAATTCATGAATAGTTTTAGGCTAATGTTAAAAATGTCATTTGTTATTCAACTACAAACAGTTTTACACATTTTAATTTATGTTTTAAAACTAGTAATAATCCTTTCTGTGAACATTTTTGACCTTTTTGTCTTCTCCTTCAGTGTGATTGGGACCGAACAAGTAAAATTCTATTTTTAAGAACATTATTAGAGTTGTTAACATGGTTTAATAGTAGACAATGATAGTAAATGTTTGCAGTATTTAAAGGCACTACCTGAAGTCTAGAGTGTTTAAAAGTTATGCTGTCAAATTGATTTGCTGAACGGAGTTGCTGGTCTTATTACACTTTTAGGATATATTAGGTTATATTATTTACTTATGAATCAAAAACTTTCATGGATTGTTTGAGAAGTTAAAATGAACTCGATGAACTGCTTGGAGGTAAACATAATCTGTTGTACCATCTAATTTAACCCATTTAAATAAATGAGTGTTTTTAGCCTTTTAGAATATTTCACTAGACTTAGCTGCTATATTTAGGAACAGATAGTTATAATAGGTAAGTACTAGAACTACATGTGTTAAATTACTAGTGCTTATTTTAATAATCTGTTTAAGAAAAAGTGTTCAGAAGTACTCTTAAATATAAACCATTTAAAAATGCATTTTGTTATTGGCCTTTGACGATAACAAACTCATTTGTAAGAAAACCATAAATTAACATTTCTTTAAATATACTGTTAAACATATAAAGATTATCTGTTTCTGAAGTAGATATCATAAAATGCAATGAAAATAATTTTATAAGAAAAGATTGATGTTTCATAACAATGTGGCTTTTAAATGGAGATCTTTCCATAAATAAGGAATGCCTTGAAAAATCTTTTAACAGTCCTTTATGGCTTGATGATTGGCTTATAATGTCGTTTTTCAAAGTAACCCTTATTAAATCTTTATATTTTTAAGGAAACAGTTTTTCAAGAAGATTAAAGGAAGCGGGAAAAATAAAAATTGAAAAATTGTGCAAAAATATTAAAACTCGCTAAAATTGTAAATTAAAGAAAAATTGAAGTAATTTCTCTGCAATCTGCAGTTAAAATAAAACCAATTACATGAGATGTATCTGTAAATACAAATTGTATCTACCTATACAAATCAAACTGGTATTTGCATAGCTATTACAAAACAATTACTTGATCGTTTTGTAGGAGGAAAAAACATCCATTGATAAGGTTTCGGCCTCATTGGGTCTCGTCGGAATAGACTAAGTTTTACCCCCAACAAAACATCAAGCAACTTCAATGTATATGCACGAAGAAACCTCTGTACGTTGGCGAAAGGAAAATAGACTGCCATCTGTTTGCTAAAACCAGCACAGTACTGTCGAGGTCGAAACCTGGTCAATGGATATTTTTCCCCCTACAAAACGATCAAGTAATTGTTTTGTAATGGCTATGCAAATACCATTTCGATTTGTATAGGTAAACAATGTGTATTTACAGATACATCTCATATAATTGGTATATACACACACAAGCATATGCACACACCCGATAGACTGGAATTTACCTAAACTAAATAAATTGTACCTTGGTAAAGGATTGGATAAAAAGTTTTAACATTTTCACATGCAAAGTTGCAGTTGATTGGATGCGTGTTCCATTGCCCTAGCAAGCACTTGAAAACCGCAAAATTTAAGTTTTAGTATACTCATTGGTTTTATTAAAGCAATTTAACCTTAGCAAACAGTAGGTTAATGAAATGTCATTCTTAAAACGAAGATAGCCCCGTAGCTTATAAGTGACGCATCACAGAACCCATGCATCTGTATCTTAGCGTGATTAATAATGAGATCATGTAGTATTTGAATACTATTCAAATTGACCAGGTTTGCGTGAAATAATCTCCACCTTGTTTGTAATTTATGTGGCACTTCTTTATTCCAAGATAATTTTTCCAACTATAATTTTTGAAGAGCAATTTTTGCTACAATAGTACAAGCATTCAGTAACGTCAGTAGGTCAAATACTTGAGCAATCTTAGATAAAAGCGAAGTTTTGTAATTGAACTGCTGCTAGGTTCTGAAATCGAGAACAATAAAAAATCTAATTGATGCGACCAAACTAAACCAATAGTTTTAGTATATTTATACAAACCTAAATTAAGAGCACTTGCATGAATATCCAAGGGTGAAATTTCTCTGAGCATTTGAACATCATTGGATATCCATTTCCTTAACGTGAAACCGCCAGATGAAAGTATTTTAGGCAGAGTTTCCACAATGTACAGTGGAACCTCACATAATGAGTAAATTATAAAATAATAGCTCGCCTAACAAGCGAAATAAGAGAAATGCTGAAAGCATGGGTAACTGTTGCATCGTACATTGAGAAGCATTACCCCAATAAGGAGGTGGCTATGCATGCTACAAATCTATTCAATGACAATACGGTCTCGCATTTTTACCAAATTTCGAAACGTCGGCAAAAACAAATGTCTCTAGACAGTTTTCTAGTAAAAAAGAATTAGATATGTTACGAATTATCTCGATTCTTTTGTTTTCTTTAAATCTAATTCTCATTTTAGGTTGGTTCATTCTGCGATAGAAGAAAAATGAAGTTGAATAACAGTCCTTAATAATTCATATATATTTTTCTTTAAATAAAAGTTACACATAATGGTTTTTTTTCAATATTTTTTCAGCATGGAACTCATTATCATATATTATATTAATTTATATGGTTAAGATTGTTTCACTTAACGAGTGTTTTGCATTATGAGTGACTCCGGAACGAATTATGCTCGTTATGCGAGGTTCGACTGTAATAAGCTTCTTCCAAGGAATCAGTTGTAGTAAGTAGTTCATCGACATAAGAATCTTGTTTAATAACTCCCGAAATTTGAGGATATGATAATACACACTCAACTCCAACTGATGCAAAGGATGAATGGCCAGGAAAGGCTCAGAAGTGGTACCATGGGTAACTGTATTCAACTCAAGATCTGATAGCTTATCAGAATTGGATTGCCACAAAATTTTCTGCAGTGATACCACTGATTAGAATCAACTAGCACTTGACAGTCATATTCTCAATGTCTGAAGAAATTGAATAAGTATATTTTCGAAAATGCAGTAGAATAGACACTAGGTCTTGTTGATTGGTTGAAACTTTCATCTAAAGCAAATTAACAATTGGCCCAAAGTGGTCAACAAGGAACCTTTAAACAACATGCAGTTTTGTAGTCAAACTTTTCTTTTAAACCCCATGGTGTGGAAGGTAGCACAAAATTCCATTCGTGATTTTTGTGGGTGTCTACCAGTTTCAGTATTGTTAGTAAATACTGAGCCCGTTTCTCTCATCATTGCTATAAATGTGTGGCAGTGATGCTTTCTGTTAGGATATTTTTCAGTGTATATTTGTTCCACTAAACGAGCATTAGATTGTACTTCACCATAGACTAAATGCATATCAGCATATTCTTCACTAGTAAAATGAACCATTTTTATAAAAATTAACACCTATTTTACCTTTCCAATACAACATTAAAACAATAATTGTTTGGATCAAAATATTTTAACACAAATATCTGATCGTTGACTAGTCAAAGTCAACTTGGTACTTCCAGTAATCAAATGAGATTTTATGCAGTGAACACAAAAGATTTAAATTGATTATTCTCGAAAACACGCATGCTAGCCATTTCAACAAAATAATATCATAAATGGGAAAACCTTAAAGTTTGCAAATTTCTTATAATAAAAAATTGTAGTTCAAAATTTGTAACATGCACACATACATGTACACACACATATGCAGGCACAAAACATCCTCGCAACCCTTGTGATTTCAATAATGAAATCCTATTTAATGTGGTCGAGTTTTTAATAGGGGATTGATCATTTTATCAAGTTTGAATGATTTATATAACTGGATTTTAAGATATTTTTAAAAACTGACTTAAGTGTCATCTTCAAAGAGATGCCTTTTTGGGTTAAGGTAATTTGGATTAAATTGACTTAAATGTCTAGTATGTGTGGCTTCCTTATGGCAGGAGAGTTTCTGGACACCCTGTATAAGGGGGATTTCTAGATAAATTTGAACCAGTAAGAAGCACAACATTGTATACCTTTTTAAACGTTTCTGTCTTCAATTTTGTCATAAACTAAAAAAAAAAAGATTAAACATTAGCAAATGGTATTGTCTCACAAATAATTATAAAGCAATCAAAGGTGATCAGAAGCCAGTCAAAAATCTGCTAGAAAGTAAAAATTTTAAATTCAAAACTGCTGACCTTGTGTTCATAAAAAAATTATTAAATAATGTTGAATTACGGTACCCTAGAATATGAATATAATTTGTTTTGATGAAAGTAATTAGTAGGCATTGTATACAAAAATTGTTCTGGTCTATTGATTACATGATAGGTTTCCTACTGAATCACTCGTCCAATGTTAAATGAATGTCATCTATTCAAATTCAAAACACTATTGTAGATATTTTACAGAAACTTTACAAACTGTAAAAGCAATATAATAATGCAGCTTTTATTAGTAATTATCAATTTATAACTTGCTGTGCTTATTGAATGAAACCTACTACTGAAGATTATCATAATTAAACACTCTAGATGCTTATTGATTTTGTTTTACTAAAAGGATGGAGGAAATTTAATTAAAAAAAGGCGTAGTCATTTTCTAGTATTATCATATTAATTATTATACCTCGGAGTTTTGTTTAAAATTAATAAAACCAGTTGGTAAATTGATGAAGCAGTTTGTGTTTTATTTGGTCCCTTAATGATTGTAACATATACCACTTTAGTGTATAATATGTGCTATCAAGAGTATAAACTGTGAGAGACGTAGCTTAAAAACTGATTTAACAATGTTTTGTGTTTGAGCTGAGATGTTTCCTTAATTTTATCACATAATAGTGTGAATTTTTAATGTGAAGTGAAAATTACCAAGTTGCTATCTTATGTATGAAATGCAAGGTTTGGTTGCTTTGTTGTTTCAAATTCTAATTTGTTAAGAGGATTTTTATTATGCAATCCAATTTACATAATGCTTGTCTGATTGCCTGCCAATTCCGTTATAATATATGCATGTCTCTTCATGGTACGGAGAAATAAATGTTGTATGAAAATTCTGACTTACTAGTTCGTGTAAAATACCAGAAAATACTAAATTAGTTATTTCCAAGACATGTGACTGTATAATGCCTGGAAATTTAATATTACTGTACAAGTTTGATTCCTTTGGGTGCTTAGGTAAATGTAAATGAATTTTACATGATTAAAGGTCATTATGTAATAGCAAAATCATTGATTAAAAACAGATTTTGATTTCATATTGTGCTGTGAATAATTCGAACTTGATAAATTATGAAATGTTTTGGTCTGATGGTCATATGTATTTTAAATGGTTTAAAGATGCACATTATATGAAAATCGATTATTTAATGCTTTTTATAAAATTGTTAGGGTTTTTAATTACTAAAGCCTACATGTTGATATTGAAGTTGATTAATTATGACTTATTTTTGATGATTATTAAAGGAATTGCATTTTAGTATAGGCTGAAATGATGAATAAAATTATTTAATTAAAATTTATTTGCACTCTTTTTTACTTGATGTAGGTTACTAAGAAATTATTGATAATAGTTAACTTTAGCTAATTATAAAAATGATGATTTTTAAACTAATTTAAATTGTTTTATGATTGCTTGCTGAGTTTAAACCCACAATTAAAGGACTTGGCTTTGTTATTACTGATAGCGTTTTACGTAATTATTTTCAGCTGTATTCACAGAATGGAAGAATAGTCTGCAAAACCCTAATTTTTTTAAAAAACAAGTCAGAAATGTACAAAATTTGTCATATAGGGGTTTAAGGATATGGAGTTTCCTTTTTTGTTATTTGCACTGTTGCCAGAATAACTATTTTTTTGAAAATATAGATAATTTTGGATTTCTTAATGTAACACTCTGTGTACTATTACAATCTTGGATTCTATCCTTCAAGACAGGTTCAACTAAACGCCATGCCATACATCAATGAAAACTAGATCCAGCTAAATTATACAATAGCAATTGACAGATTACTGAAGTGTTAAAAAGATTTTGATTCACAGCAAAGAGTAAATAGTACCTATAATTTTTGTTTGTTTAGGCATGTATTCCAAATGTGCTCCATTAGTAATTTGACAATATCCTAATCGATGGTGAAATGTGTCTACTACATTTCTCCAGGTTCTTGAAATTAACTGAGAATAATCGATAATTCGTTGTTGTAACTCTGTAAGACTTGCAGGTTTAATTTTATAAAGTCTGCTTACTTTGATGTATCGGCTCCCATGAACAATCATATCACTTCCCAGATAGGTCAATGTTCTCATGCAAACTGCTACGCACAGTGCACGTTAAGTATGAGAAACGCAATCTTGTGTTTCCCAAATCACAAATCATAACTCAATTTCCAGACTTTCGTGAGAACCAAATCTTTGTGTGGTAACGCTTATTTTAAAAATAATAATACTGGAGAATTCCCCGTGCAGGGTTTAAAAATCCCCTGCACCCAAATAATACAATAAAAGATGAAGCTTTTTTTTAAAAAAGATGTAACAATAGCCTTAAAGCTTAAAAAAGAAAAACAAACAAAAAGGAAGAAGTTTCTTTGTACTAGAGCCCACATTCACGGAAAACCTTTGGTCATTCATACTAAAGGTTTGGAACAATAAATAGAGGCACATCGCCCCTCCTATAAATGTAATAACAAAAAAGGGGACTCCTGAGGGAGTAGAGGGAACCCATAGGAACTTGAAATGGGGTTTTTACTCGTGCCATCCAAAGAGGAAGTTCCGTGAAGCGGTGCTTGTTCATACGAGCAACATGAGGGTCCAGAAAAAAAAGAGAATGCAATCCCGGCAGCAATTAAGAGAGGAACGGCACATAGGCCAAATCAATAACAAATTCACTTTCGACTGCTATAACGTACATCGACGGAAGGCAGTGGCGATACTCAGCTAGACGGATGTTCCTCTTGCCCATGGCACAATATCGTGAAGTAACAACTTTCTAACTATGCAGCGACTTCAAAAATAAATGAAAAAGTAGAAATTAAAGTAAGATAAAAGAGAGAGGTTGGAAGTTTGAAGCTTTATAGCGATCCAAGTATAAGAGAGAAGAGGAATGGTTCTCATTGAGCAATAGTGATTGAAAAAACAATGGATAATGAAGCACTACTCAACCAGCCAAATTGTAGTGAGTAGCCCAGAGTGGGAAACACCACTTTTATATGATGGACGGTTGTTTTGGAACTAAGACAGGTCCACCAGAGGAAAGATTAAGATTGTAAATAGAAATAGAGGGGTAAGAAAAAGTAGAGTTTTAGGATAAGCGTCCTAGAGAAGAAGTAGTGTGTAGATAATGTTCTCTATTATGACAAATTGGTCTAAAGATTCAACTGCAATGTTAACGATAAGATAAAACATATACCACCAGGCAGATACTTAGAAACAACCAGGCTCCTGCGATAAGAAAATCAAATAAACATAACATAATCAACTTAAATATACTCACAAAGTATTTCAAAGACAAATACTATGGACACAACAGTAATTGAAGATAAGAATAGGAAATTTTGATTGCCACCACAACAGGTTTAGGAAAAACAAAGGAATGCATTAGTGTTTCTATAAAACGATTGATAACGGTAATTGTAAAATATGATTGAAATATATGCGTAAGAAAACACATCAAATAGAAATTTCTTGTATCGCAACTGTGGAAACTGACTTTTTACTACTGATGCATAGGTTGCAAAAGCATCACCTCGTGAGATCAGCTAGTACCAGTCGTAAAGATTCGCTGGGATTTTAGACGAAATATACTTTTACCACGATAATGAGCATATTAGATTGTGGAATAATAATAAAGTAGAAGATGGAAATTTAAAAGAAATTGTTGTGTGTAATGACCACTGGAAAAAATTTATAACCAGGAATATGAAAGGCCTATTTTTTAAAATAAAAAAACTATAATATATAGCAAGACAAGGTTTGGAACACTTGTAGATTAAGGCGTTAAAAATCATTTATATGTATGATAGGATCCGTCAAAGGTTAAAAACCAAATTTATGTAGAAAT
Organism: Platerodrilus igneus; assembly: GCA_036346225.1. NCBI lineage: Eukaryota > Metazoa > Arthropoda > Insecta > Coleoptera > Lycidae > Platerodrilus > Platerodrilus igneus. The sequence goes on from JARFIW010001066.1 coordinate 3,958,422, forward strand.
GAACGATAAGGAGAGCTTTAATAATTAGATAATATTACAGAAAATCTTTCCATGTATACTACAGAAGGCAAGGTATATTTACCTAATTAAAGGCAGAACGACAACTAGAAATTTGAAGCAAATTATTCAATTAAATTTACAATTAAAATCAAGTAATCCATGAGTTGATTATGGTACCATATGGTGTAATTTATGTAAGATATCATTAGAAACTAGTTTTTGAGAAAACCACCAATTGTGTCAAACAGAAATAATTTGATTTCATTTTTCAGTTTGTAACATTATTAAAGTAATTTTTAAGGTTATGTTAATTTAGCAACATAAACGAAATTAAAGGTGTTGTTTGTCTTTTTAAGCGACATTTTTAAAAATGTGGATAATTAATGCAAAACGACACCATATGTAGAAAAACCGAAATATGTACTAAAAAACAACGTTAGGTCTTTACCAAATCCCTCAATAAAAAATTAAAATAAAATACGAGAAGTTATGCATGAGTAAACAGGATATAAACCTGTTTGAGAATGAGATCTCATAAATTTATTAAAAGGAAGAGTAATTTTTATTTCGGTTATGTACACACAAATTAGATTGATGCTGTAAATAGGTCATGAAACTCAATTACAAAACATATTTCGTAATTAAGAAAAATTCTCGAAATTACACTATTTTTAAGAGACGTTATTTTTAAAATTTAGATACTGAATGCAAATGAAATTTTAAGTAGAATGATTTGAATACATTGCTAGAACCTACTCTAGGTAAAATAATCGCTTAACAACCAGGTAGATAGATTATAATTTTTAAAAGAACAAAATTGTTTTATATACAGGGTGTTCTGGATAAGCGTGCCCACCATGGGGAACTCGGAAACGATAAGACTACAATGTTGGTTAAATGAGACGAAAGTTGTATATTTGATTGAGGGACAATAATTGAAAAAGAAAATTCAGGTATCCCTTTTAATTTTTAACATATGGCGGAAAATGTAGATATCGTCAAATTCTACTTTTATCTATAACTTTTTTATTTAGGATTATTTTTCAAATCTGCGAATGCATTCTTCAGGCAACTTTTTATGGTGAATGTGACGGCCACATTTTACATGTTAGCCTGTCACTATGGTGATTTTCAATTTATTTCTCATAAAAATACTTACGAGTATACATTAAGGTTATTAAAATATTATTCTTGTCTTGAGTAATTACCTATTTTTTAGTGGAAACATTTATTCAAAAGTTATGTACTTCTAGTATTTAAATTAATCCAGTTATTTTCTCTGCATTTGATAAATTAAAAAGCCATATCATAATAAATCAGATTGTTTACATTTCTACAATATTTTAAGGTTATAGATATCTTCTTGTTATTTTGTTGTTTATTGTCATTTAGAAAAAAGGCTGCACATGCGTATTTTTGGTTAATAAAAATTTCTAAATCTTGCAAGCAGTGGTGGCACTGTTTCTGCAAAATTAATTATATTTTTGTAAAGGATTAAATTCTGAAGTTGTTTTAATTTGAAATTCTATAAAAGAATAATTTATCTTTTAGGGTACAAAGGTTCTCTGTATTTTATATGTAATTATCTGGGTAAATAAAGGGGATCAGAGAATATTATATTTTGTTCAAGATGTTCCACCCATGGTTTGGAATTTATTGTTCAAGGTTAAATGTCATTAATTTTAACGGCTTTTGAGATAGGCGACTTTTCGTTCTTCATCTGGAATGAAAAGCAAGTGGTTGTGTGGGCTCTTCTAGAGATGTAAATCTGAAAATATTAAATGGTAATATAATAGATCCGACATTATAAGTTCGGGATTTTAATAGTTGAGACCCTTAAAACTTGATTTGATGTTATTTCGAGTTGTCGGCAGGTTGCGGATTGTGTAATGCCATACGATGTCTTTTTACAAGAGAAGCCTGTACGTATTTAAAATATGTTTGATTGATTTTTTCAACTAAAGCTTTGTACTTTAGGTACCCTTTTATGTCAATTATATTCATTCTTACTTGTATACGTTCTAATTAATTGGGGTCAGTTCTTTTGGAGTTTTATGGTAATTTTGAAGCACTGGTTGTTGAAGTGCTGTGTAAAAGTCTTACTGGAGAAATTCAGGATTGCTGATTTAGAATCATTTACTTCTACAAGCAGCTGTTTTCAATCTTCTTCGAAGATAGAATGGGTTATTCCAGTAACAGTTTTGGCAGCAGTAATTAGTCTTATGCATTCTCAAGCCACTAATGTTCCCAGGGTAATCACTACTACGGGGGAAAAAAGAATTAAGAAAATGTTCAAGTTTCAATATTTGGTAACATGTTTTATTCGATTTATATGTAAACCACATGCATGCATTTGGCCTCTTACATGATTTTGTTTGAATGCTTTAAATTACTCTTTAAATATTTCAAATTAATTTGTCATTAAATACATTAGGCCAATTTTGAGTAAGCTTATATTTTATTATTAATACTTGATTGACTGGAAGATTAGGGCTAAAAGAATCCGCTTGAGACGAGTCCAGCTCGGTAAGAATTGGTGATTATATACATGTAATTCTGAGTATCTAAGGTTGTCTAACAAGTAACAATTATCTACTCTTAACATATTAAATATACGTTGTATGAATAAGAATACGTACTTCATTTGTTTATTCGGTGATTCGTTCATTGGAGGAAGCCATTAACTTTTGTTTCTCTTATGGCCGCCATCTTTGATTTCTCAATATTTTAATGACCGTTTGTATGCTGATTTCAAATATGTATCACACTTATATCAATAATTGCCAAAATTATTACAAAAAAAAGCACGTACTTAAAAATGATAACCATAAGAAAGTATCCGGTTGGCTATGAATTTGTTTTTAAAAAATGCTGCTCTGTTTGTTAAATTAGTAATAGTAAGCGATTGATTTTATAAATCAAGTCCCAAGTAGGTTTGTGCTACGTATTTCTAATATTTGCTAGTTTTTTTTACCTAATTAATTAAATTATTGTAGCAAATTTTACAAATGAAGAAAAATATGATATGGTGCAATGTTATAATTCATGTCATAGAAATAGTTTTGATTCTGGAAGAATGTATTTAAATAGATACCCAGAACGAAGACAACCAAACAACAACATTTTTGCAAGATTGAGGAAAAATTTACAAGAATACGGATCGAATCGTACAATAAGCCAAAAAATACAATCCACAATAAAATATCCAATGAAGGAAGTGAAACGAATGTACTACAATTAGTAACAGAACAGCCAGGTACCTAAGTTAAGCAAATAGCAAGGAATTCAAACGTCTCTAAATCAGAAGTTCACCACATTTTACAAAAAAATTAATTTCATCCCTACAAAATTCATATCAGTCAAGGACTTTGACCTGGATATTTTGTAAGGCGTTCTGAATTTTGCGAGTGATATACACATCAGTGTCAAAATAATAATAACTTTCCATTTCAAATTATTTGGTCGGATGAATCGCATTTCACAAATAACGGACTATTTAACATAACATAATACCCATCACTGGGGCTCTCAAAATCCCCATATCACTGAACAAACTCGACATCAATATCGTTTTGGTTTTAATGTTTGGTGCGGCATTCTAGGGTGCAAAATCTTTTGGCCAATAATATATCAAGGATCGTTGACTTCTCAAAAATATTTAGAACTTCTTCAAATTTATTTAGAAGAATATTTAGATGACATGCCGATCAATCAGGTATTAAACTGCTGGTTTCAACAGGATGGAGCACCAGCTCATAACTTTCAAGTTGTCCGAGAATATTTACAGGAAAAATTTCCCAATAAATAGCTAGGGACTCGCAGTGATATATCCTGGCCAGCAAGGTCGCCCGATCTAACCTCCATGGATTTCTTTTTGTGGGGTTACATTTAAGATATTGTGTACCAAAACCAAACCACCTATGCAGATGTTGGTGATTTAGAAATAGGAGTAAGAAATGCATTCAGAACAATTTCTTCTACAATGATAAAATATTGATGTCTACTGTACATAGAAGCTACAAGTATTTAGAACAAAGGGGCTTTTTATTTGAACATTTTTATAGTATGTTCTATCTAATTAGAAAAATAAGTAAATGTGTTAAAGTAGGTTCCTGTTTATATTTTACTTTAAATCACGTGTAGTTATTAAAATTGTCTTTATTTACTTTTCTATCTATGACCTAGGATTGTCAAAGTAATAACGGTTGTAATAACTACAATTGATTTTATTCCCAAAGAAGAGAAAGAAGTACACTTGACAATTACCTAACAAAAAAGTTTTGTTCGTGTTCAAATTCTATATAATTATGCCCTTTTTATTAGGGTTGCCATTTTTAAGGACATGCGTCTTTGTTTTTGTGTAATACTTTTGGCAGTTGATAAAACATGTAAGTGTGATACATATTTGAAATCAGCATAAAAGTGGCCATCGAAATATTGACAAATCAAAGATGGCGACCATAAGAAAAACAAAAGTTAATGGTGTCTGCCAATAAACGAATCACTGAATAAACAAATGGTGTGTGCATATCCTATTCATCATAAATAAAAAAGTTATGGATAAAAGTAGAATTTGACGATTTGTACATTTTCTGTCATATCTTAAAAATTAAAAGAGATACTTGAATTTTCTTTTTCAATTATTGCCCCTCAATCAAATATACAATTTAAGCAACATTGTAAGTTTTACCGTTTCCGAGTTCCCCATGGTGGACACGCTTATCCGAGACACCCTGTATAAACAAGCATTCCTGTTATCTTGAATTTAGATTAGGTTTTTTTTAATTAAAAGTTTTTTAGATAACTAGATATTCCAGACAGTGATTAAACAATAATTAGTTTTACCTTAGATTATTAGTTGATTAATCCACAGTGACAAGCATTTTTTAGTAATTTAATGCAACCAAAAGCTGTTTCATGTAACAGAAAAACTCTCTGAAACTCACCAGAACATAAACTGTTTAGATATTTTTTAAAAATCACTCACTGAACTCAATCAAATTCATTTAAGATTAACTAGAGTATGTATTTCATGTATTTATAACCCAAATACTGTTAGGTTCAGACAAAGAAATGATGTATTGGCAATATTTAATATTATATTCACAATGTTACCAACCATGGAAGTGGTTGCATTCTTTCTACCGGTACTATTCTAAAGAATAACAAATTTTTAAGTTGCAAAAATAAATAATGTAGAGATATTTTCAAGTTTAAACATACAATTTTTCTGTTTCTACTCAGGTATTAGATACAAGACAAACATGAAAATTACCAGGTAATGTAAGCTAAATAGATCAATTTAAATGTGAAAAAGCCAATTCTTTTTTATAAATCTCAAATTTATAAAGGAAAACCCATTGTTAGGCGCTACTGTAACATTACTTTTACTGTTAATTTTTAATAAATAATTTGCTACAATAACTAATATACAAGATACCCAAATTTACACAGGATTAAATTCCTCGGGGCATCAAAGACCTTTTAAATTCTAAAGTTAGTACTTACCCTGTGATTATTCTAATCACGGTGCATCCTTAATGTCGGCATGGCATCCAGATGACCCCTTGTTTGGTTGGCGGTAGCTTTCCTATTGAAACACCGTTATTTCGTAGAATGGTAGAGGAAAGGGGATGAAAGGGAAAGGGACTACTTTGCCAACTGTCGGAACTCTACCAAACACGTCTTCACTCGAGGAGTGCCGTAGTAAAGTCCGCTTATTTTGACGTATTGGCTCCCACAAACCATGATCTCCCCTCCCAGTTAGGTCAATGTTCTCATGCAAACTGCTAGGCACAGTGCACACTAAGCATGAGGAATGCAATCTTGCTGTTTCCCAAACCACAAATCTTAAGTTAATGTCCAGATTTACGTGGAAACCAAGTTTTTGTGTGGTTTTCACGTAATGCTTATTTTAAACAATAATACTCGAGAATTTCCCATGCGGGGTTTAAAAAATCCCCTGAACTTAAATAATACAATAAAGGATGATGGGTGAGCATGGCAGACGAACGTATAAAGCATTTAATAGTTAGAAGTTTTAAGAACAAAAGTTTTCTTGCAAATGTTGGAAGGTGTGGAAGAAAGTAAGAATGTGATATAGGGGTTGGTATGAATTTTTGTTAGCACTGTCTGGAAATGTATTGAACGGTTTATTTATGATGCGATGAAGGGGGTAAGCTATACGTATTTATTATGAATTGTCTTAGAAATTGGAGACTTCAGAAAACAATTAAACTATTCCTTTGCTTTCATTTTTCAGTCTTGTTTTTTTTTTTTATCGAAAATGTAGTTTGTGTTTAACAGTTGAACAAAAATCAAATTTGAGTGTAGTGTTTGTTTCTGGTTTTGTTTATTAAATGGTTAGCTTTTAAAGATAAATGGTTGCAATAAGAAAATAAGTAGAAACAGTAAGTAAAAACTAGATATTTATATTGTAATAAAGGGCTCAGATAATTAATAAATCATCATGTTCATTTTTAAGGCTTAAAAGAAATAACATTAAGAAGCAAACTTACTTATTTGTGCTTTAATAATATTAATAAGATTTAATAATAATGAGGCGATGTGCATGTTTTA